>ONZH01026003.1:0-60457 GCA_900303285.1 Rhinella marina | reverse complement strand
GGCTGATCTGAGGTTGATGGGGCACAATAGGCTGATCTGAGGTCTGATGGGGGCACAATAGGCTGATCTGAGGTTTGATGGGGCACAATAGGCTGATCTGAGGTCTGATGGGGGCACAATTGCTGATCTGAGGTCTGATGGGGGGCACAATACGCTGATCAATCAGGTCTGATGGGGCACTGCTGATCTGAGGTCTGATGGGGGCACAATACGCTGATCTGAGGTCTGATGGGGGCACAGATCTGAGGTCTGATTCTGAGGTCTGATGGGGGCACATACGCTGATCTGAGGTCTGATGGGGGAAATGATGTGATCTGATGGGGGAGATCTGAGGTCTGATGGGGGCACAATACGCTGATCTGAGGTCTGATGGGGCACAATACGCTGATCTGAGGTCTGATGGGGCACAATACGCTGATCTGAGGTCTGATGGGGGGCACGCTGATCTGAGGTCTGATGGGGCACAATACGCTGATCTGAGGTCTGATGGGGGCACAATACGCTGATCTGAGGTCTGATGGGGGGCACAATAACGCTGATCTGAGGTCTGATGGGGGCACAGTACGCTGATCTGAGGTCTGATGGGGGCACATGCTGATCTGAGGTCTGATGGGGGCACAATAGGCTGATCTGAGGTCTGATTGAGGTCTGATGGGGACGCTGATCTGAGGTCTGATGGGGCACAATACGCTGATCTGAGGTCTGATGGGGGGCTGATCTGAGGTCTGATGGGGGCACAATACGCTGATCTGAGGTCTGATGGGGGCACAGTAGGCTGATCTGAGGTCTGATGGGGGCACAGTAGGCTGATCTGAGGTCTGATGGGGCACAATCTGCTGATCTGAGGTCTGATGGGGGGCACAATACGCTGATCTGAGGTCTGATGGGGCACAATACGCTGATCTGAGGTCTGATGGGGGCACAATACGCTGATCTGAGGTCTGATGGGGGCACATAGGCTGATCTGAGGTCTGATGGGGGCACAATATGCTGATCTGAGGTCTGATGGGGCACAATACGCTGATCTGAGGTCTGATGGGGCACAATCTGCTGATCTGAGGTCTGATGGGGGCACATACGCTGATCTGAGGTCTGATGGGGGCACAATACGCTGATCTGAGGTCTGATGGGGCACATTCTGCTGATCTGAGGTCTGATGGGGGCACACGCTGATCTGAGGTCTGATGGGGGCACAATAACGCTGATCTGAGGTCTGATGGGGGCACATACGCTGATCTGAGGTCTGATGGGGGCACAATACGCTGATCTGAGGTCTGATGGGGGCACATTCTGATGCTGATCTGAGGTCTGATGGGGGGCACATACGCTGATCTGAGGTCTGATGGGGGCACAATACGCTGATCTGAGGTCTGATGGGGCACAATAGCTGATCTGAGGTCTGATGGGGCACAATACGCTGATCTGAGGTCTGATGGGGCACAATACGCTGATCTGAGGTCTGATGGGGGCACATACGCTGATCTGAGGTCTGATGGGGGCACAATACTGCTGATCTGAGGTCTGATGGGGCACAATACGCTGATCTGAGGTCTGATGGGGGCACAATACGCTGATCTGAGGTCTGATGGGGGGGCACAATAGGCTGATCTGAGGTCTGATGGGGCACAATACGCTGATCTGAGGTCTGATGGGGGCACAATACGCTGATCTGAGGTCTGATGGGGGCACAATATGCTGATCTGAGGTCTGATGGGGCACAATATGCTGATCTGAGGTCTGATGGGGCACAATACGCTGATCTGAGGTCTGATGGGGGCACAGTACGCTGATCTGAGGTCTGATGGGGGCACATACGCTGATCTGAGGTCTGATGGGGCACAATACGCTGATCTGAGGTCTGATGGGGGCACATAGGCTGATCTGAGGTCTGATGGGGCACATAAGCTGATCTGAGGTCTGATGGGGGGCACAATACGCTGATCTGAGGTCTGATGGGGGCACAGTAGGCTGATGTGAGGTCTGATGGGGCACAGTAGGCTGATCTGAGGTCTGATGGGGCACAATACGCTGATCTGAGGTCTGATGGGGGCACAGTAGGCTGATCTGAGGTCTGATGGGGCACAATACGCTGATCTGAGGTCTGATGGGGCACAAGTAGGCTGATGTGAGGTCTGATGGGGGCACAGTAGGCTGATCTGAGGTCTGATGGGGCACAATATGCTGATCTGAGGTCTGATGGGGGCACAATACGCTGATCTGAGGTCTGATGGGGGCACAATACGCTGATCTGAGGTCTGATGGGGGCACAATATGCTGATCTGAGGTCTGATGGGGGCACAATACTGCTGATCTGAGGTCTGATGGGGCACAATATGCTGATCTGAGGTCTGATGGGGGCACCAATAAACTGATCTGACGTCTGATGGGGACACAGTACGCTGATCTAAGGTCTGATGGGGGCACAATACGCTGATGTGAGGTCTGATGGGGGCACATTCTCTGCTGATGTGAGGTCTGATGGGAGCACAATATGCTGATCTGAGGTCTGATGGGGCACAATATGCTGATCTGAGGGTCTGATGGGGACACAGTATGCTGATCTGAGGTCTGATGGGGGCACAGTAGGCTGATCTGAGGTCTGATGGGGGCACATTCTGCTGATCTGAGGTCTGATGGGGGGGCACATGAAACTGATCTGAGGTCTGATGGGGGCACAATAACGCTGATCTGAGGTCTGATGGGGCACAATACGCTGATCTGAGGTCTGATGGGGCACAATACGCTGATCTGAGGTCTGATGGGGACACAGGCTAATGTGAGGGTCTGATGGGGGCACAGTAGGTGATCTGAGGGTCTGATGGGGCACATATGGTAATCTGAGGTCTCATGGGGGCACAATATGCTAATCTGAGGTCTGATGGGGGCACAATACGCTGATCTGAGGTCTGATGGGGGCACAATACGCTGATCTGAGGTTTGATGGGGCATATTCTGCTGATCTGAGGTCTGATGGGGGCACAATATGCTGATCTGAGGTCTGATGGGGCACAATATGCTGATCTCAGGTCTGATGGGGCACAATTCACTGATCTGAGGTCTGATGGGGACACAGTACGCTGATGTGAGGTCTGATGGGGGCACAATACGCTGATGTGAGGTCTGATGGGGGCACATTCTGCTGATGTGAGGTCTGATGGGAGCACAATATGCTGATCTGAGGTCTGATGGGGCACAATACGCTGATCTGAGGTCTGATGGGGACACAGTATGCTGAATCTGAGGTCTGATGGGGGCACAGTAGGCTGATCTGAGGTCTGATGGGGGCACATTCTGCTGATCTGAGGTCTGATGGAGGGCACATTAAGCTGATCTGAGGTCTGATGGGGCACAATACACTGATCTGAGGTCTGATGGGGGCACAATACGCTAATCTGAGGTCTGATGGGGGCACAATAGGCTGATCTGAGGTTTGATGGGGGCACAATAGGCTGATCTGAGGTCTGATGGGGGCACAATAGGCTGAATCTGAGTTTGATGGGCACAATAGGCTGATCTGAGGTCTGATGGGGCACAATACGCTGATCTGAGGTCTGATGGGGCACAATATGTAGATCTGAGATTTGATGGGGCACAATATGCTGATCTGAGGTCTGATGGGGGCACAATACGCTGATCTGAGGTCTGATGGGGGCACAGTACGCTGATCTGAGGTCTGATGGGGGCACAGTACGCTGATCTTGAGGTATGATGGGGGCACAGTACGCTGATCTGAGGTCTGATGGGGGCACAGTACGCGCTGATCTTGAGGTCTGATGGGGGCACATTAAGCTGATCTGAGGTCTGATGGGGGCACAATACGCTGATCTGAGGTCTGATGGGGGCACAGTAGGCTGATGTGAGGTCTGATGGGGGCACAGTAGGCTGATCTGAGGTCTGATGGGGCACAATACGCTAATCTGAGGTCTGATGGGGGCACAAGTAGGCTTGATGTGAGGTCTGATGGGGCACAATACGCTGATCTGAGGTCTGATGGGGACACAGTAGGCTGATGGTGAGGTCTGATGGGGCACAGTAGGCTGATCTGAGGTCTGATGGGGGGCACAATACGCTGATCTGAGGTCTGATGGGGGCACATTCTGCTGATCTGAGGTCTGATGGGGGCACAATATGCTGATCTGAGGTCTGATGGGGCACAATTTGCTGATCTGAGGTCTGATGGGGCACAATAAACTGATCTGACGTCTTGATGGGGACACAGTACGCTGATCTGAGGTCTGATGGGGGCACAATACGCTGATCTTGAGGTCTGCATGGGGGCACATTCTGCTGATGTGAGGTCTGATGGGAGCACAATATGCTGATCTGAGGTTCTGATGGGCACAAACGCTGATCTGGGTCTGATGGGGGACACATTATGCTGATCGAGGTCTGATGGGGGCACAGTAGGCTGATCTGAGGTCTGAATGGGGGCACATTCTGCTGATCTGAGGTCTGATGGGGGGCACATTAAACTGATCTGAGGTCTGATGGGGGCACAATACGCTGATCTGAGGTCTGATGGGGCACAATACGCTGATCTGAGGTCTGATGGGGCACAATACGCTGATCTGAGGTCTGATGGGGCACAATACGCTGATCTGAGGTCTGATGGGGGCACATTAAGCTTATCTGAGGTCTGATGGGGGCAGGGGAGTGATGTAAAAACTGGGGACACATTTCCTTTAACATAGAAGTCCCCTTGTTTTTTACTCCTATTAATCCTATATTTTACTGCATTATGTGGTAGAGTATTTAGACTAGGGTATGTAGAAAGTCTATTGTACTGTACTTAGCAGCATAGACGATCTTGCAGTTTATACAGTCATCTTTCTAATACAATATTATAACCACAACTAGTAGTATGTGCCTGTGAAGTTGGAAACGTGCGTTTGGGAAGCCAATAAGTGGGGGGCCCACTCAAGTATGTTTCGCCCCCCCTGTGCTGAACCTCTAGCTACGCCTCTGAAAGGGGGACATGATTAACCTGTACAAATATATGAACGGACCATACAAAAATTATTGAGAGAAGCTATTCAGTGTTAAAAAACAAGGGGCCACTCCAGACGCTTGGAGAAAAAAAAGATTCAGTCATGAGAGGCAACAAGCATTCTTTGCTGTAAGGGCTGTGAATCTCTGGAATAGTCTGCCACAGGAGCTGGTCACAGCAAATACAGCAGATGGCTTCAAAAGGTTTAGATGACTTTTTATTTAAAAAAAAACATTGAGGCTTATGACAATGTATAGAAAGCATGTTCTACACACCCTTTCCTTTGGCTCACCCCTTCCCTAAAAGGACGATGGACATTGATCCAGGGATTTTTTTCTGATTACCACATTTGGAATAGGGAAGGGTTTATTATTTTGTTTGCCTTCCCCCGGATCAATATAGCAGGATTACAGGTTGGCATTGATGGACAAAAGTCTTTTTCCAACCTTAACAACTATGTAACTATGTAAGGCTACTTTCGCACTAGCGTTTTTTGCGGATTCGTCATGGATCTGCAAAAACGCTTCTATTACAATAATACAACCATATGCATCCATCATGAACGGATCCGGTTGTATTATGTCTTATATAGCCATGACGGATCAGTCATGAACACCATTGAATGTCAATGGGGGACAGATCCGTTTTCTATTGTGTCAGAGAAAATGGATGTGTCCCCATTGACTTACACTGTATGTCAGGACGGATCTGTCTTGCTCCGCACCACATCGCGGACAGAAAAACACTGTTTGCAGCGCTATTCTGTTGACGATGGGAGCTAGGGGCGGACACAGACAGCAGAGGGCCCCTGTGCAAAGAATGTGCCTGGCCCCCCCACCCCCCATGCCAAATTCTCGACCTAACCTATTCCATTCTAATATTATATACAGCAATACAAAACATACAGGGTAAGGCACGCCTGTGGAAGTACGATCCGGCAGGAAAAAAATGCAAGGAATCGGACGTACACAAATCACAGCATGCAGCAGTTTGTGTCCTGCTGATTCTCTGCATTTTGCCAGATTGTGACCGGATCTCTGCCGTACCCTACTGTAGTTAATGGGGCCGGCGGGCATTCTGCATCCAGCATTGACGGAGCCTGTGAATTCCGTCAGGCTGTTCTCTGCTGGACCAGCCTGCCAGAATCACTAACATAGTTCTGAAAGTAGCCTAATACAGAGCCACATACCTCGTACATCCAGTGACATCTTCTTTGATGTAGATGTTCTCTCTCTTTATCTTCTCCATTCAGACCAGACCGCCATGATGATTTCTTTCAGCCATCTCTCATCTCTGCAAAATTTGACAGACATCTTAGTTTCCTATCTTTCCATCATCCTCCCACCTTCTCAACATCCCATCATGTACCCCCAATACTGAGACGCTGTGCTCCCCAAAACTATACTGCAGAAACAGATATACCCCCTGAAAATACTAGTTATACACAAATAGTGTCCCATTCAATAATTATTGGAACACAATGCTCTAATAAATAACTGCACCCAGCAAATAGTGCCCCTGACACTAATAGTGTAACCATAATGTCCCCCAAAAATAACTGTGCTAAGCTGATACTGTGCCAGGGTGCCCCCACAGTAATAATGCTCCCCAAAGTCCCACCAATAGTCATAATTCTGTGCCAGAGTGCACGTAATAGTAATAGTGCCTCCTACAGTGCACTCAGGGCCGGCCTTAGGCGTAGATGGCGCCCTGTGCGAAACTATCTCTCGGCGCCCCCCCCCCCCCCGAGTGACAGTACTAACGTCATACAGTATAGAGCTATAAATACAGTGTAGAGATATATAGAGTGATATAGGTAGGTAGAGTAGGACAGTATATATATATATGTATTTATAGCTCTCTATACTGTCCTATATCACACTATATATCTCTGCACTATATTTATAGCTTTCTATATTGAAATGTAACCTAATACAGCGCCCCATACCTCTTACATCCAGTGACGTCTCCTCTCATGTAGATCTTCTCTTTCCTCATCTTCTCCTTTCAGACCAGACGCCATTTTTCAGCCATTTCTCATCTCTGCAGTTAGACAGAAAAAAAATCTTAGTTTACACAGTGTCCTAAAAAATAACTGCGCCCAGCAAATAGTGTCCTGTAATAGTGTTAACATAACGCTCCCCAGAAATAACTGCGCTGATACTGTGCCAGGGTGCCCCCACAGTAATAGTGCCCCCACAGTAATAGTGCCCCCAAAGTCCCAACTAATAATTCTCTGCCAGAGTGCACTTGTTAGTAATAGTGCCCCCAACAGTACTAATGTCCCCACTGTGCCCCAGAAGTAATAATGCTTCCAATGTGCCAGTAACAAGTGCCCCCCATTGATTCCCCCCCCAAAATCATGTACCAGTAAAAAGTGTCCCACCCCCATAGATGCCCCCCAAATTATGTGCCAGTAAGAAATGCCCCAGTGCCAGTAAAAATGCCCCAATGCCCCCATGTGCCAGTAAAATGCTCCCATGTGCCAATAAAAATGCCCCCAGTGCCAGTAAAAATGCCCCCAGTGCCCCCATGTGCCAGGAAAAATGCCCACAATACCCCCATGTGCCAGTAAAATGCCACTATGTGCCAGTAAAAATGCCCCCAGTGCCCCTTGTGCCAGTAAAAATGCCCTCAGTGCCAGTAAAATGCCCCCAGTGCCCCCATGTGCCAGTAAAATGCCCCCATTTGCCAGTAAAATGCCCCCATGTGCCCCATTTGCCAGTAAAAATGCCCCCAGTGCCAGTAAAATGCTCCCATGTGCCAATAAAAATGCCCCCAGTGCCCCCTTGTGCCAGTAAAATGCCCCCAGTGCCAGTAAAATGCCCCCATGTGCCAGTAAGAAATGCCCCAGTGCCCCCATGTGCCAGTAAAAATGCCCCCAGTGCCAGTAAAATGCCCCCAGTGCCAGTAAAAAATGCCCCCAGTGCCCCCATGTGCCAGTAAAATGCTCCCATGTGCCAATAAAAATGCCCCCAGTGCCCCCTTGTGCCAGTAAAAATACCCCCAGTGCCAGTAAAATGCCCCCATGTGCCAGTAAAAATGCCCACAATACCCCTATGTGCCAGTAAAATGCCACTATGTGCCAGTAAAAATGCCCCCAGTGCCCCCATGTGCCAGTAAAAATGCCCCAGTGCCAGTAAAATGCTCCCATGTGCCAATAAAAGTGCCCCCTTGTGCCAGTAAAATGCTCCCATGTGCCAATAAAAATGCCCCCAGTGCCCCCTTGTGCCAGTAAAAATACCCCCAGTGCCAGTAAAATGCCCACAATACCCCTATGTGCCAGTAAAATGCCACTATGTGCCAGTAAAAATGCCCCCAGTGCCCCATTTGCCAGTAAAAATGCCCCCAGTGCCAGTAAAATGCTCCCATGTGCCAATAAAAGTGCCCCTTGTGCCAGTAAAAATGCCCCCAGTGCCCCCTTGTGCCAGTAAAATGCCCCCAGTGCCAGTAAAATGCTCCCATGTGCCAATAAAAATGCCCCCAGTGCCCCTTGTGCCAGTAAAAATGCCCCCAGTGCCCCCTTGTGCCAGTAAAATGCCCCCAGTGCCCCCATGTGCCAGTAAAAATGCCCCCCAGTGCCCCCTTGTGCCAGGAAAAATGCCCCCAGTGCCCCCTTGTGCCAGTAAAAATTCCCCCAGTGCCAGTAAAATGCCCCCAGTGCCCCCATGTGCCAGTAAAATGCCCCCATGTGCCAATAAAAATGCCCCCAGTGCCCCCTTGTGCCAGTAAAAATGCCCCCAGTGCCCCCTTGTGCCAGTAAAATGCCCCCAGTGCCCCCATGTGCCAGTAAAATGCCCCCAGTGCCCCTTGTGCCAGTAAAAATGCCCCCAGTGCCCCCTTGTGCCAGTAAAAATGCCCCCAGTGCCCCCTTGTGCCAGTAAAAATGCCCCCAGTGCCAGTAAAATGCCCCCAGTGCCCCCATGTGCCAATAAAAATGCCCCCAGTGCCCCCTTGTGCCAGTAAAAATGCCCCCAGTGCCCCCTTGTGCCAGTAAAATGCCCCCAGTGCCCCCATGTGCCAGTAAAAATGCCCCCAGTGCCCCCATAAAAAAAATAAACACTTACTTACCTCCAGCAGCGATGCGATGCAGGCCTCTTCCGGCCTGTGTCCAGCGCTGTACGGCTCGGGCGGCGCGATGACGTCATCGCGTCGCCTGAGCTGGCCTCTGATAGGCTGCAGGCCTAGGGCCTGCAGCCTATCAGAGGAACGGGCAGGGGAGACGCCTCTCCCTCCCCTGCCCCGCATCTCCAAAGGCAGACTATGGAGATGAGCGCTTCCACAATGGAAGCGCTCATCTCCCTCTGCCCCACCGCCGCACTTGCAGGGCACGGCCGGGCCATTAAGGGGGCGCTCTGGCAGGGCGCCCCCTTAACTGGCCGGGAGTGAAGCGCCCTGTGCAACCGCACAGGTCGCACACCCCTAAGGCCGGCCCTGAGTGCACTCAACAGTAATTGTGTCCCAGGAGTAATAATGTTCCCATAGTCCCCCAGTTAGCCCACCACAATGCACCTGGTAGTAATAATTCTCTTTATAATGTGTGACAGTAGAAAAACACCCCCTTATAATGTGTGCCAGTACAAAAAAAATGCCCTGTTGTGTGTCAGTAAAAAAAAAAAAAAAACTCATCTCTTAGTGCCCCCAGTAGAGCAAATGTCCCCAGAGTGCCCTCATGTGTTCCAATGACCTGTACTGTGTGCCACTACAAAAAACACTTGCCCCCAGTTGAGCTCAGGTACCCATAGTGCCCCTATAAAATACTACTATATAGTGCCCCCAGAAGATGCCCCCATAGTGCTCACCCCCCGTACCCATAGTGTCCTCCATAATGTGCCAGTATAAAATGCCCCTATAGCCTGCCCCACATAGATGTCCCCATAATACTCTTCTCCCCCCTTCCCCATAGTGGCACCAAAATGGGTGCAGTATTAAATGCCCTATATAATGCCCCCATAGTGCTCCTTCCCCCCCTTCGCCATAGTGCCCCCCATAATGTGCTAGTATATAGAGCCCCCTTAGTGCTTCCCTCCCTTCTCCAAGTGGCCCCCATAGTGCTTCCGCTCTTCATCATAGTGCCCCCCATAATATGCCAGTATATAGAGCCCCCATAGTGCTTCCCCTCTTCTCCATTGTGCCCCTCCATAATGTGCCAGTATATAGGGCCCCCATAGTGCCCCCCATATGTTGCCAATATATAGGGCCATCATAGTGCTTCCCCTCTCTCCATAGTGCCCCCCCTTAATGTGCCAGTATATAGGGCCCCCATAGTGCCCACCCCATAATGTGCAAGTATATAGGGCCCCCATAGTGCCTCCCCTCTTTTCCATAGTGCCCCCCCATAATCTGCCATTATATAGGGCCCAAACCCCTCTTCTTGCCACAATATACTATAAATAATGAAAAAAATAAACAATTATACTTACCTCTATGACACTCTCAGCGATGCGATACAGACCTCTTTCGGCCTGTGTCCCGCACTGTACGGCTCAGGCGGCTGTAGCCTATTAGAGGAACGGGCAGGGGAAAATGCCTCTCCCATGCTCCTCCGCACCATTCATCTGTATCGCTGTCCTGAGGACGGCGATACAGATGAATATAGAGATGAGAGTTTCCACAATGGAAGCGCTCATCTCCACTACTGCTGCCCTGCCTCCAGACAGAAAGGGCCCCCCTTCCACAGTGGGTCCCTGTGCAGCGGTATGTCCGCCCCTGATGGGAGCGCAACCAAATGACGGATCTCAATAGCAGAATCTGGAGATCCAGAGATTATCTAAGGCATGGCTAGCTTCAGTGTATCAGGGGTATCACTAGAGTCAAGGACGTAGCTATAGACGAAGCAGGGGAAGTAGGTGCTTTGGGGCCCGAACTCAAAAGATATAGGATAGAGATGGTGCAGCTGCTGGGCCTGGTCTGAGACAGCGATCTTGACTAGTCACAGGAATGGTGGTTGCACAGGATGAGGGGAAGGCATTCAAAAATTTGCTGTGGGGTCCAGTCATTTCTAGTTACATCACTGACTAGAGTCCTCATCTTTTGTCCAGAGGACCTGTAACTGTATTTTACCAAACTTATTTCTGTATTTGCCTTATAAAAACTGCTCATTTTTCAGTCCAGCTGACCTACCAACCATCAGAAACAATGTCACATTCTAATGGACATGTGCATAGCATGCAGTAAATAATTAAAAACTAAGGTTAATAGCAATATGTTGATGATAATATAAGGTGGTAGCAAATTGCCCAAAGGCCTTTCAATCTAGCAATGTAATATGAAATGTACAGGCGCAGCGAGAGCAGAAAAAATCTATTAGTATCACACTGGCATTTAACTATTAAATAGAGTAAATCCAGGCGGCCCCTGAGGGTGTGACATAATTGGGAATTTTTAGCCTACGTGCCACGCGCGCCCTGTGGTTCAGCACCTCTGGATAGAGGTCACTGATCATATGCAGACATCTATCACTCCCAGGCCTAGAGCCGCCCTGGTAAATATGTCACATCATCGAGGCAGCAGAACGGATCTGGCCTCCAAGGATGTAGCAACACGTGTCATTAGTTATAGAGAAATGCCCAATTAATGACTCTAATGAGGCTGTGGCTGAAAATAATCAAAGGCTAATTAAAAAAAGCTGAACACCTACAGTAGATCGTATTCACACCGCTGAGCAGATACAATAATTGTTTTTCAATTTAGTTTTCTGTTTTAGCTACTAATATACGGCGTTTGAGGAGAGGTTTCTCAAAACTGGTGTAAAGTAGAACTGACTTAGTTGCTTATAGTAACCAATCAGATTCCATCTTTTATTTTTCAGAGCTCCTTTGGAAAATGAAAGAGGGATTCTCATTGGTTGCTATGGGCAGTCAAGCCAGTTTTCCTTCACACGACTTTTGATAAATATCTCCTATTGGGTCTTTAGCAAACACAAGTAGCTGGCGGTCCAGGGACCACAGATGGTACTCACATTCTCCACAGAATCAGGGTATATTTAAAATATCCCGTTTATAATGGCCGTATTCTCCTCAGTGGCCTTTCAATGGCTCAAACCAAATCTACTTACCTCACGTACATCAATCCATTTCATAATGGACAGAAACATTTTGCATAAGGTAGTGACATCCATGAAGCATAATGGTGCAAGCAGGCGCATCATAGCGTGGCATAGCATATTCAAGAATATGTCCCCCACCATCTTGCTGAAAATAGCAACCTAAGGATGGATAAAAGTGCCATATACAGCAGCTGATCAACGTGGAGCAAGACACAAAAGGACACTGGATTTATCAAAACTGGTGCAGGTTGCCAATAGCAACAAATCAGATTTAACCTTTCATTTTTCAGAGCTCCTTTGGAAAATGAACTGATCAATCTGATTGGCTGCTAGGGACAACTATGTCAGTTTTCCTTTGCACTAGTTTTGATAAATCTCTCCCATTTATTATGTTAGGCTACATTCACATGACAGTCAAACAGACGTCACCTGACCGTTTTAAGAACAATGGTAGTCCGTGGGGTTATTCTTATGTTATTCTTTTGACAGCCCGTGAATAACGGCAAAAAATAGGACTTGTTCTATTTTGTCTGTTTTGGAAGGGCACCCGATTGCATAGAGAGGGGGCACTGAGACTGCGGATGCCCCCCCCCTTTTTGCTGATGGGCCGTGTGTTGGTTTTCTCCCTCCCCCTCCCCCTTGTTTAATAGTCTATGGGAGGTGTGACGGGAAGGGGTTAATTTGTTCCCCCCCCTCTTTCTGATGGTTTTTAGCAGGCCAATGGCGGGTTGGTTTCTTGATTCCACTCCCCCTTCCTTCCCGCCGCGGGTGGCCCCTCCGCTAGCCTATATAGTAGCTGGTCCCCCCCTTTTGACTTCCTCTTGGAAAGGAAGCGTGTTGTCCAGCTCACCTCCAGCCAAGATGTCGTCCGATGCGGCCCTGTGTGCGGCGCTTCGGGACCGGTGTGCAGCGGAGGGCGTGGGATGGCTGCGGGCATTTCTGGACTCCCTGTCATCCGCGCCTTCCTCCTCTCCCCCGGCTGCCACGCGGCCTTCCTGTGTTCAGGGACAGCTGGGGGAGGAGAGTTCCATCAGTAGTGCGGGCGGCCGACGGTCTTCACGGCGGTCATGTCCCCCCGCGAGACTTGGGCACAGTCCGCCGGCCTCCTCTTCTCACGAGAGGTCGGGCGCGGTGCTTCCAGTGCAGGCCCCGATTGTAGCTCCTCCCCTTCCTCTCCGGCACCGTCTTCCTGGCGCCAGGCAGTGCAGCGCGGGAAGAGCCGTGTCCGGCGATTTAGTTATGGGGGCAAATAATAGTCAGCCCACTTCTGCCTCTTCAGATGCCCCCCCGACCCCCCCCCCTCGCAAGGGGTAGTCTCCTCTGTAGTTCCCCCAGCAGGGGATGCATCTGGTGCTGCTGGGGCTTTGGCTGGGGCTCAGTTGGCCCCTCTTGCTTCTGTTTCCCCTCAGCCCGGGGTTCCCTCTCCTGCCTTTGCCCCTCCTCCCTTGTTGCCAGTGCCAGCCAGGGACCCTCCCGCTGCGGAGCCTCGCAGCCGCAGGCGGCGTTCGGGGTCTTCCTCTTCGTCGCCGGTTTCTAAGAAGCGGTACCGTCAGCATGCCAGAAAGCGCCACTCTCGTCGCCGTTTCAGGGATTCCGGTAGGAGTCGGCGATCCAGGTCCTCAAGGTGGCGCTCCCCGTCTTCGTCTGATGGGTCGTCTAGCGTGCCTGGGGAGCCTGTGGCCAGAAGAGGTGACAGTCAAGCTCCAAGTCACTCCAGGTCTGCCGGCGTGGTGCCTGTGGCATCCCTACCAGCGGCTCCGGCTGCTGTGATTCCTCCAGTTACGGTTCCTGATGTGTCTGGTGAGTGTACCTATGCGGGTGCGTGGGGGGACTGGTAAGGGTGGACAGGAAGTACTGGCGACCCTCCGGGCGTTAGTGGATACCTTGCAGTCCGCTTCGCCGCGGACGGCCCCGGCAGAAGCTCCCGCTAGGCCCCCGGTGGTGATGGCGGGTGTCCATAAGGACGCTCTTTTTTGCGGTGTCAGCCCCTTGGGCTCTCATGTTGATGAGCCGATCAAAGAAAAAATTTGGTCCAATCAGTACATCGACATTTGGTCGTTGGTCTCCGTGGATCAGCACACCGTGGACAAGGAGCGTCGTTATCCTTCGGACAAGCCGTACGAGCGGCGGCCTAAGGTTGCTAAAATGATGAATAACTGGCTGCAGGCTTTTTCTGTGTTGGGCTGCATCATGGGGCAGCGCCACCCTGACCGCTGCTCTGAGCTTTTTATTTACCAGGACATTATTTATAATGCGTACAAGGCTCACGGTGGCAGTGCATGGTGGCAGTACGATGAAGATTTTCGTCGCCGCTTGGCCTTGCAGCCGGATATCGGTTGGGGGGTTAAGGCGACTGATGTTTGGTTACGGCTTATGGTGGCTCCCCGCCCCCAACCCTTTCTCGGCGCGGCCGCTGGTTCCGGGTCTCCTTCCTCGCAGGGACCAGTGGCCGTCCGACGCCCGGGGGCCTGCTAGTTATTTAACGAGGGTTACTGCAAATTTGCAGCCCTCTGCAAATACAAGCATGAATGCTCCATTTGCGGGGCCCCCCACACAGCCTCCGTGCTGCGGGAGGCAAGTCCCAGAAGCCTTCCGGTTCGGGTGACCCCAAGGACACCAGTGAACGTGGCCGCGATGGGGCTGTGGCTCGAGCGGTACCCCAATAGGGCGGCGGCTAGGCAGTCAGATACTGGTTTTTCTGTTGGATTTTTTATCCCTTTCGTGTTAAGTCGGTTCCCTGTTTTTGCGGATAACCTGAAGTCGGCTAGGGATCTTCCGGAGGTTCTTAGGGAAAAAATTGACAAGGAGGTTGCTTTGGGCCGGATTTTGGGTCCTTTCCGGGATCTTCCGTTTCCCAACTTGCGGGTTTCTCCTTTGGGTGTTGTGCCCAAACGGGAACCGGGCAAGTTTCGTTTGATCCATCACCTCTCTCACCCTAAGGGCTCATCAGTTAATGACGCCATTTCACCAGAGGATGCTTCGGTCTCTTACGTGTCTTTTGATCAGGCGGTTCGCTTGGTCAGGGACGCGGGCCGGGGCGCCTTTTTGGCGAAATCGGACATTGAGTCGGCGTTTCGAGTTCTTCCTGTTCACCCCGATTGTTTCCACTTACTGGGTTGTTTTGTGGATGGGGGGTATTATTTCGATACCTGCCTGCCCATGGGGTGTTCTATCTCCTGTCATTATTTTGAGTTATTCAGTTCCTTTTTGGAATGGGTTGTTAAGTTTGAGTCCGGTTCCAGTGCGATCATACATTACCTTGATGACTTTCTGTTTGTTTCCGATTCAAGTGAGGGTTGTCAGGTCCTTTTGGATGTCTTTTTAGCGGTCATGGCCCGTTTTGGGGTTCCTGTGTCGGCTGAGAAGACGGAGGGCCCGCTGCACTGCTTATCTTTCCTTGGCATTGAAGTTGATTCGGTCGCCATGGTTTTTCGTTTGCCTTTGGATAAGTTGCAGCGGCTCCTTCAGCTTATTGAGGGTTTCTTGGCAGTCAAGAAGGCCACGCTCCATCAATTTCAGTCCTTGCTGGGCTTGTTGTGTTTCGCTTGCCGGGTCATGCCTATGGGCCGGGTTTTCTCTCGTCGGCTGTCATTGGCTACGCGGGGGGTTAAGTCCCCTACGCACAGGATCCGGGTCTCCCGGTCTTTGAAATTAGACTTGACGGTTTGGCAGGATTTTCTTAACTCCTATAATGGCCGCACTTGTTATATGGATCAGGAGCGGTCCAATACGGAGCTGGAATTGTTTTCCGATGCAGCCGGTTCCAGTGGTTTCGGGGTTGTTTTTGGCAAGCATTGGTGTTATTCTTCCTGGCCTCCCCATTGGTTCTCTTTTGGTTTTTGCCGTAACCTGACTCTTCTTGAACTTTTCCCGATTGTGGTGGCGATTGAACTTTGGGGATCCAGGTTGGCTAACAGGCGTGTTTGCTTTTGGACGGACAACATATCTGTCGTACATGGTGTTAATAGTTTATCGTCCGCGTCGCTCCCTGTGCTAGCTCTGCTCAGGCATCTGGTTCTTAGATGTTTGGAGCACAATATTTACTTTCGTTCCCGGCATGTTCCTGGGTTTGAGAACAGGGTGGCTGATGCTTTATCTCGTTGTAATTGGCAGGTTTTTCGAACCCTTCATCCGGAGGCGGACCCAGTTGAACAGGAGTGCCCGGACTCCCTTTGGCAAGTAGTGGACCGCAGCTGATGTCCCTGATTGGTGCTTCGGTTTCACAGGCGACCTGGAGGTCACACGGTAAGGCGTGGGCGGCTTGGCTAGCTTTGGTGGGGTCTCGGGATGTGTCCCGTCTGTCTGAGGCCCGTTTGGAGGTGACAGTGGATTTTCTTCTTCAGTTGCGGGCTGCGGGTTGTTCGGCGGCGGTTGCGCAGCGTCGCCTGGCGGGTGTCGCCTTTTATTTTCAGATGTTCAGTTGGCCGGACGTTACGAAGCATTTCCTGGTCCGGCAGGCTTTAAAAGGTTGGCGGAAGGATGGCGTGCGCTTGGATAGCAGGCGCCCTGTATCTTTTAAGCTGTTGGGTGACATCATTGCGGTCTGTCCAGAGGTATGCCGGTCTAAGTTTGAGGCGGCATTGTTTGCGGCCAGTTTTGGTTTGGCGTTTTTTGGCGCTCTGCGTATCGGGGAGCTCGTCCCGGCCTCGCGGCTACAGCCTGGTGGCCTTTTGTTTGAGGACATTTGCTTGGCTAATGACGCCCTTAGAATTCGTATCCGGCGGTCGAAAATGGACCAGTGTGGGCGTGGGGCGTGGATTCCGCTTCTTTCGGTCCCGGGTCCGGTTTGCCCAGTGCGCCTGGTTTCGGAATTCTCCGCTCTGCGGTCTCGGGGCTCTCATTTCCTTTCTCACCAGGATGGGTCCCCCCTTACAAAATTCCAATTTGTTTCTGTTTTCCATGCTTGCCTTCTGCGCTTGGGGGTCCCCCCTGGTGAGTTTGGGACTCATTCGTTCAGAATTGGTGCTGCCACTGAGGCCGCTAGGGCGGGTTTGCCCGAGGCGGAGGTTCAGAGGATCGGATGATGGCGGTCCAATTGTTTTGCGCGTTTTTTTTGTTTTTTTTCACAGGTTTGGTTCGTCCGATGGTATGGGTGCTGGGGCACTCATATGTTTTTTGGGCTGCCCAAAGGGCGGATTGCAGACCTGGCGGCAGGATGCTGGGATTCCATGGTGTCAAGGTCCTGTGGCGAGGGATCAGAGGCCTTCGCTGGGCGCAGCAGCTGCCGGAGGTGGTGGATATCGGCCGGCGTTCCCCAGGTCCTGTGGTTTTGGTCATCCACACTGGTGGCAATGACCTCGGCTCTTCGAGTGTGGCGGAGCTACTCACCCTTATGCGGTCCGACATTGAGCGCTTTGCTGCCTTTTTCTCTGAGATGTTGCTGGTTTGGTCAGAAATTGTGCCGCGGCTGTTCTGGTTGGGTTCCCGGGAGGCAGGGGTTGTGGAGAAAGGCAGACGCACTGTCAATGTGCGCATTTCGCGCTTTGTGCGGTCCCGTGGTGGGGTAGTGGTCAGGCATCGCCAATTGGAAGGGGACAACCAGGCGCTTTTGAGACCAGATGGAGTGCATTTGACCGACATTGGCCTGGACATATTTTTATCTGGTATACAGGATGGAATCGAGCAGGCCCTTTGTCTATTGGGTGGTGGTCGTAGCCCCGTCTAGGCTTGGGTCTCCTCCTTGGCGGTAATGGAGGATTTTGGAGTTAAATGGCGGTTGGCGGAGGTGCCCACCGTATGGACGGCGGTCGGCACAGCGCTCCGCTATTGGTTAATCGGTGAAGATGTTGGAGAATAGTGTTACCGTTACCGTTTGAACTGCTGTGGCCTGATCACCACCCAATAAAGGAGGGTTTTGAGGAATAACTGGTGTGGTCTCTTTATTAACATGTTCAGGGGTTCAATGGGAGGGGAGGAAATGGAGCAAGGTCGGCCGTCCTCCTATCGGCAGTCTCACTAACCGACAGCCCTCATACAATTGAAGGGAACAGTTTTGCCAATTTTAATGGCTGTGTGCGTGTAGCCTTAAAGGGTGTTTAAAGACAGTCTTAAAATCAGCTGATCAGAGACATTAAACTATCATCATTAGGGCCCTCTGACAACTTTACACTATCACAAATGTTTACATTGGCTGGTTTAGAGATTAGTGATAGTATCTTTGGTAATACTCCAAGTGGCCTAGAGTGATCTAGGAGTTAATACCCAATATCTCTGGAGGTCTAGGGTTTTGAAGGAGCTAATGGTAGTCGTCATGGCGCTCTTTGGTAGTTAAGTGAGGTCAGACTAGAGGCGTAGCCTTGGGGGAGGACAGCATAACATGGTTGTGGTTCAGGGCAGCAGGGTCGTTAGGGATTGGGCCGTTCAAGTAGCTGGTGGTGGGATAAGGAATAGGGGGTGGATGGGGGTTTTATAAAAAGGCATAGGGGAAGTAATGGGCGCCATTTACTGGAGAAGATGACGAACCACCGTCCACCCTCCATTGCTTTGGTTTAGTTGGTAAGATGTTAAAAGGTTGTATTGTGTGAAGGCAAGTGGGGGATGGAGAACTGTCTTGTCATGGCTTCGAGGACCTTCTTTGTTGTTAGTGCTTATATTTTATGTTAATAAAACGGCTGCTATGGCCGATTAAAATCCACCGCTTTATTTGGGATAAGGTGACAACTTGGGGTGGGGAACTAGCGCACTGGTAACCAATACCAGCGTCACAGGTTAATAACCAATTGACCAAGAGGTTTTCTGGCTAAAGGGGTTGTTTGGGTTACTTATTATTACTTTTTTAACGGCAGGGAAGGTATTTGAATAATAAAAACTAAAAATTATTCTGACATCTCAAGCCCCCTCCATTCCAGTACCGCCTCTCATATCCTCCAAGACTTCATGTTTTAGCGGCAGCTATGTCATACCGTATACTGCATGTGACCGCTGCAGCCAATCACTGCACGCCACTGCTGCAGTCAGAAAAACAAAGCCCAGCTGGGAGGATGGAGTGGCAGCGCTGGAACAGAGAGGTTTGGGTCAGTAATTTTCCTGCCCTTTTTAAATTAAATATAATTCATTCGGACGGGGCCTTTAACAAAGCCTCCAATGCAACTATGAAGACAGCCTCACATGCATAATGTTATGGGGGTCCGTCTAGTGACAATTACTGGTCAATAGGTTATCAGTCTAATTAACTGGGACATATATGAATCCATAAAATGCGCTCATCTGGTAATTCTCATGGTTCGGAGAACATCATGTAGAGTTGTTCTCTATTGGCAGTCATTTTCTGATTCATTTACACATGCACTACACATGTAGCAGAGCTGAATTTATCATTTTCAAAAACCACAATGTTTTCTGAGGTTTTGCATGGGACTGCTTGGCACAACTATTTCTTGTCTTAAAGAGTTATTCGTGAACAAAAGATATGACAAAGTCAGCCCTGCTAAATCTGAGTAGATACATATTTTAGTGCATGTTTTTATTTTTCACCATATTGGAAGAAATACAATACAGCTCTTAGATGAGCAGCAAGCAGCATACTTCAGTGTATGGTGAAAGCTTTCCCCATGAATTGATGTAAATATTTTTATGAAAATTTTAGCATACCATACAGTGGCTTACATACATGCAGCAGGATGCTCTATTTTTACATTTTGTTCTAGTATTTCGATGCCAATATTACCAGATCAACCCGGTGACGTCTTAGCTTCTGGCTTTCATTTTCTAGTACTGTAGCACCACCTAGAGGCAAAATGATTAATTACAGTTCATTTGGATATTGCAGTAAAAAAATACCAGTCTAATCCTTTTTATCTTGCAGCATACAGAATTTTTATATTGTACATAAGATCTTTTCAGCTGGTTCTCATAAATGAACGGTACTTAAATGTAATATTACTTCCACAGTGGCATACATAAAAAGGAGGGAAGACATAGCAAAGTTTAAAGGGGTTGTGCACCACTTGGTCGGACCTGTAAAAAGGGAAGCTTACTTCCCAGCTTCCCAGCTCTGGCTCCTAGCTCCTTCTCCCAGCCTGCCATGCTCCGCAAGACTCCCTCGCTGAAAATATCCATTTTGACGTGGTCTGCAGCCAATCACTGGCCACCTCGGTGACTAGGGTGGCCATCCATCCGGTTTTTGGCCGGACAGTCCGGTTTTTGGACTCCTGGTCCTCCGTCCGGCTAAAGGCCAGGACGGACGGCCAGAAGTCCTCCTTTTTAGGGGCACAGGAAGCAATGAGCGCTTCCATCAATACAGATGGAAGCGCTCATTGCAGGAGCTGAGTCCTGGTACTAACCGCTCAGCTCCTCCTGCGCTCTGGTACCTTCCTGTCTGCGCTGCACATGCCTGACTGGTACAGCATCAGGACGTAGTGCGCGCACTCTGACCTGACGCTGCACGCAGTCAGGTGACAGTGCAGCGCGGGCAGTGAAGAGAGAAGAGCGTCGGAGCGGAGCTGCAGCCCAGGAGAGGTAAGAGGTCTGAGGTCTGAAGGGTGCACTACAGGCTGATCTGAGGTCTGAAGGGGGCACTACAGGCTAATCTGAGGTCTGAAGGGGGCACTACAGGCTAATCTGAGGTCTGAAGGGGGCACTATAGGCTGATCTGAGGTCTGAAGGGGGCACTATAGGCTGATCTGAGGTCTGAAGGGGGCACTACAGGCTGATCTGAGGTCTGAAGGGGGCACTACAGGCTAATCTGAGGTCTGAAGGGGGCACTACAGGCTAATCTGAGGTCTGAAGGGGGCACTACAGGCTGATCTGAGGTCTGAAGGGGGCACTACAGGCTGATCTGAGGTCTGAATGTGGCACTACAGGCTGATCTGAGGTCTGAAGGGGGCACTACAGGCTGATCTGAGGTCTGAAGGGGGCACTATAGGCTGATCTGAGGTCTGAAGGGGGCACTACAGGCTGATCTGAGGTCTGAAGGGGGCACTACAGGCTGATCTGAGGTCTGAAGGGGGCACTATAGGCTGATCTGAGGTCTGAAGGGAGCACTACAGGCTGATCTGAGGTCTGAAGGGGGCACTACAGGCTGATCTGAGGTCTGAAGGGGGCACTACAGGCTGATCTGAGGTCTGAAGGGGGCACTACAGGCTGATCTGAGGTCTGAAGGGGGCACTACAGGCTGATCTGAGGTCTGAAGGGGGCACTACAGGCTGATCTGAGGTCTGAAGGGGGCACTACAGGTAATCTGAGGTCTGAAGGGGGCACTACAGGCTAATCTGAGGTCTGAAGGGGGCACTACAGGCTAATCTGAGGTCTGAAGGGGCACTACAGGCTGATCTGAGGTCTGAAGGGGCACTATAGGCTAATCTGAGGTCTGATTATGGCACTGTGGGCTGATCTGAGGTCTGATGCTGGCACTGTGGGCTGATCTGAGGTCTGAAGGGGGCACAGTGGGCTGATCTGAGGTCTGAAGGGGCACTACAGGCTGATCTGAGGTCTGAAGGGGCACTACAGGCTGATCTGAGGTCTGAAGGGGGCACAGTGGGCTGATGTGAGGTCTGATGGGAGCACAGTGGGCTGATGTGAGGTCTGAAGGAGGCCCTGTGGGCGGATCTGAGGTCTGAAGGGGGCACTACAGGCTGATCTGAGGTCTGAAGGAGGCCCTGTGGGCTGATGTGAGGTCTGATGGGGGCACAGTGGGCTGATGTGAGGTCTGAAGGAGGCCCTGTGGGCTGATATGAGGTCTGATGGGGGCACAGTGGGCTGATGTGAGGTCTGAAGGAGGCCCTGTGGGCTGATATGAGGTCTGATGGGGGCACTGTGGGCTGATCTGAGGTCTGATGGGGGCACTGTGGGCTGATCTGAGGTCTGAAGGAGGCCCTGTGGGCTGATGTGAGGTCTGATGGGGGCACTGTGGGCTGATCTGAGGTCTGATGGGGGCACTGTGGGCTGATGTGAGGTCTGATGGGGGCACAGTGGGATGATTTGGGGACCATTACAGCGGATGATTATTATTCACAGATGATTATTATCATCAACAGATGATTATTATTTCTGGGAGCACTACTGGAGGCACTATGGGAAAATGGTTTCTATTATGGGGAATTATTACTACTACCAGGGGTACTATTGGGGGTGTTACTATTATTAGTACAATATGGAGGGCACTACTGCTAAAAAGGGATACTGGTGGAGCATTATCACTATTGGGGCACTATTACTAATGGGACACTCTAGGAGAGAATTATTAGTGGGAGCATGGTGACTATATGGGGTCCTACCTATATGGCACTGTTATATCTACAGTATAGTATTTGGGGACATTGGGGAGCACAGTGGACGCAGTATTTTAGGCAGCAGCAGGATAACAGTAAAAGTGGGTAATCTATGATGTCTTTGTGGCAGAGAGAAGATGGAGCTGAAAGAAGTGTCATGGCGGTGTGGGCCAAATAGAGAAGATGAGAAAAGAGAAGATCTACATCAAGACGTCACTGGATATAAGAGGTAAGTGGTGCTGTATCATCTGGTATGTCTGGTGCTGGTGAATGTAATGTCCATCCAAATATGTGTCACCTGCCGGTATATGGTATGTTACTGCTGCAGCCAATCAGTGCTCTAATGCTGAGAACTGGCTGCAGTGGTCACATGCCATACACCTGCCCATCAGTGTGCACATCACCAGCACTATGACAGATGTGCACAGTCTTTGTTTACGTGGCAGCAGCAATGATGCCAGAAAGTCCAGCGTGTCACAGGCGTCACCACTGCAGCCATATAACCAAAGCATTCAATGGCAGGGAGGGAACAGCTGAGAATTGTGGATTTCTTTTCCATATGCCATATTTTATTTTTAATTACTGAACAATCCTCTTTATTCTAACCATACTAGAGCGGTATTTTTATAGTTAGGCTTGCTGGCTTGAATTTTCACGTGGTGGGGGTGGGGGTGCCAGATCCCCATCCGACCTGTGTATGTGGTAAGAGCCAGGGGAGGTGTGATGGGTGGCGGTGTATGAGCCGATTGGGGGCCTGGTTTAGCAGATTGGGGGCGTGGTTTAGCAGATTGGGGTGTGGTTTAACATGTTGGGGGTGTGGCCGAAAATGTCCTCCTTTTTGAGATGAAGCTGGTGGCCACCCTATCGGTGACCGGTGAAAGAGCCCTGCATAGCATCCAGAGGCGGACTGGCCATAGACCCTACAGGGAATTTTCCTAAGGGGAGAGATGCCCATATGGTCAACCGAGCCCTCCTTGCTGCAGCTGGCAAGGTACATGCTACTGGGGGAACTATAGGCGGTCCAGGCAGCATGCTGAAGGTAGGAATGGTTTGGTGTTGTGGCCCACATCTCATCTTCTAAGCCCTCTGTCCCATATCCATATTAGAGACAATTGGAGGAGAAGGAGGAGGATAGAATGTGGCAGCTATTGATGTCCACCACAGAGGAACAGTTTCTGGGGAGGCATTTTGTGCTGCACTGTGGTCTTTGGTTCTGTGGGGTAGTATTCTGTGCTGTACTATGGTATTACTGACCTTACCATATTGTATTGGCCCCAGGGCTGCACCTAGCCTTTCTGCTGCCTGAGGTAAAAACTGAAATGGCACCTTCAAACCTCCTCCGGCTAACACATCAGGATAGGTCATCATTACCTGATCGGCTGGGGTAAAAAGATACAATGCAACAGCACCCTGCAAAGCAAATCAAGTACAACAATGCCATAGTAGTAGAAGGTATTCTGGTATTAATGCTACGCTTATTTGAAAAAATGTAAAAAAAAATAAAAAAAAAATAAGTATAAAGCTGTGCATGCATGTTGGTATCTGCATTCAATGGAAGCCATTTTGGCATTTAAATGAAAGCACATGGAGCCTTCACTTCCTGAACTTTATGTTGATACATAACAGGTAGTATTTAGTGTTAGGCCCCGTCTTACAGAGATCGCCTTGACGTTTGGCAGACGGGCTCAGATAATTTTGTACAAAATGTATTTGCCAAGAATCTCAATTTCATACAAAAAAAAAATAAAAAAAAAATTATTTTTTTACATTTTTTCAAATAAGCGTAGCATTAACTCCAGAATACCCTCTACTACTATGGCATTGTTGTACTTGATTTGCTTTGCAGGGTGCTGTTGCATTGTATCTTTTTCCTTTGTGTATCTAGCCATAGCAACGTGCATCTGCTCATTGGGTGGTGCTGACTGACCCCCTTTTTCTTTGATCGGCTGGGGTGCTGGGTGTTGGATCAGCTGTTTGCAGTCACTGCTCCCTCTTCATTATCCTGTCCATCATCTCAGAGGTGTAATGTAATTACAAGTACTAGTGTATATAAATATATATTAATTCCTAGTATCTGTATCAGTATCTCAGTATTAGTGTCCTAAATATCTGGATTGGAGTAGGAGTGCTTTTATTCTTTATAAATATAGAAAGATGGCATCCTTTGGAGGCTAAAGGACCTGTGATCATGTCACATGACATCATCAAAGGTCGTTCAACCTACCAGTACTGTATTTTAAAGGTCCTTCATACTCTGGTATGTACACATATGCCTAGGGGTCGTGTGGTTTTGTTGCCTTCTTTTATGTTAATTTCGGCAAGGGCCGGGCTGGATGCTAAATTGCCGCCCCCTGCTGTCCTAGCACAGCGCTGCCTCACATTGCCTAATAAGAGATGTGCCCCTGACTGGCCCCATCTACTTGTGAAGTCCCACTTTCTGTCAATTTGGACCCACCTACAACATCAGGAACACTTTTAGTTTTTTTTCCAGGGCAACTTTAAATTCCCAGTCGACCCCTAGATGGAGGAGTGGGGAGCCAGTGCCGGGAACAGTGGCGTAGGTATAGGGGTCGCAGCGGTCGCAGTTGTGACCGGGCCCCTAAGCCAGGGGGGCCCCGAGGGCCCCCCTTGCCACTTGCAGGGCCGCACCGCCAATTATCCAGGTACGGCGCGGCCCTGCTCACAGATGGGGGCGACGGCGGGGCAGAGGGAGTTGAGCTCTTCCATTGGCTTCATCCATCCCGTCCATCCAGGACGGCGATACAGATGCCTGTATTGTACTGCGGGGCAGGGGAGGGAGAGGCGTCTCTGATAGGCCTGCACTAGGCCTGCAGCCTATCAGAGGCCGGCTCAGGCGGTGCGATGACGTCATCGCGCCACCTGAGCCATACAGTGCGGGACACAGGCCGGAAGAGGCCTGCATCGCATCGCTGCCAGCACCATGGAGGTAAGTATTAGTGTTAATTTTTTTTTTATTGTAGCAGTCACCGACCGGAGCTCAATTGGGGGCACATGGGGCATTTTTACTGGCACATGGGGGCATTTTACTGGCACTGGGGCATTTTTACGGGCACATGGGGGCATTTTTACTGGTACTGAGGGCATTTTTACTGGCACATGGGGGCACTGGGGGCATTTTACTGGCACTGGGGGCATTTTTACTGGCACATGGGGGGCACTGGGGGCATTTTTACTGGCACATGGGGGCACTGGGGGCATTTTTACTGGCACATGGGGGCACTAGGGGCATTTTACTGGCACTGGGGGCATTTTTACTGGCAAATGGGGGCATTTTTACTGGCACATGGGGCACTGGGGGCATTTTTATTGGCACATGGGGGCATTTTTACTGGCACTGGGGGTATTTTTACTGGCACATGGGGGCACTGGGAGTATTTTACTGGCACTGGGGGCATTTTTACTGGCACATGGGGGCACTGTGGGCATTTTTACTGGCACTGGGGGCATTTTTACAGGCACTGGGGCCATTTTTACTGGTACATGGGGGCACTGGGGGCATTTCTTACTGGCACATGGGGGCACTGTGGGGCATTTCTTACTGGCACTGGGGGGCATTTCTTACTGGCACAGGGGGCATTTCTTACTGGCACTGGGGGCATTTTTACTGGCACGGGGGGCATTTTTCTGGCACATGGGGGGCACTTCTTACTGGCACATGATTTTGTGGGGGAATCAATGGGGGGAACTTCTGGCGCATTATTGGGGCGTTTCTTACTGGCACATAATTTGGGAGGCATCTATGGGTGGGGAGCACTTCTTACTGGCACATTGGAAGCATTATTACTTCTGGGGCACAGTGGGGACATTAGTACTGTTGGGGGCACTATTACTAACATGGGCACTCTGGCAGAGAATTATTAGTTGGGACTTTGGGGCGCACTATTACTGTGGGGGTCACTATTACTGTGGGGGGCACCCTGGTACAGTATCAGCGCAGTTATTTCTGGGGGGCGTTATGTTTACACTATTACGGGACAGTATTTGCTGGGCGCAGTTATTTTAGGACACTGTGTGCCAATAATTATTGAAGGGCACTATCTGTGTGGTACTAGTGGCACAGTACTGGGGGTGGTAGGATGATTTATCCAGAAGACGGGAGGATGATGGAAAAGTAATAAACTAAGATTTTTTTCTGTCAAACTGCAGAGATGAGAAATGGCTGAAAAATGGCGTCTGGTCTGAAAGGAGAAGATGAGGAAAGAGAAGATCTACTTCAGAGGAGACGTCACTAGATGTACGAGGTATGGGGCTGTATTATACTGGATGTAAGAGGTATGGGGCGCTGTATTATACTGGATGTAAGAGGTATGGAGCGCTGTATTATACTGGATGTAAGAGGTATGGGGAGCTGTATTATACTGGATGTAAGAGGTATGGGGCGCTGTATTATACTGGATGTAAGAGGTATGAGGCGCTGTATTATACTGGATGTAAGAGGTATGGGGCGCTCTATTATACTGGATGTAAGAGGTATGGAGCGCTGTATTATACTGGATGTAAGAGGTATGGGGCGCTGTATTATACTGGATGTAAGAGGTATGGGCGCTGTATTATACTGGATGTAAGAGGTATGGGGCGCTGTATTATACTGGATGTAAGAGGTATGGAGCGCTGTATTATACTGGATGTAAGAGGTATGGGGCGCTGTATTATACTGGATGTAAGAGGTATGGGGCGCTGTATTATACTGGATGTAAGAGGTATGGAGCGCTGTATTATACTGGATGTAAGAGGTATGGGGCTGTATTATACTCTATGCAAGAGGTATGGAGCGCTGTATTATACTGTATGTAAGAGGTATGGGGCGCTGTATTATACTGGATGTAAGAGGTATGGGGCGCTGTATTATACTGGATGTAAGAGGTATGGGGCGCTGTATTAGGCTACATTCACACGAACGTTGTGTTTTGCAGTCTGCAAATTGCGGATCCGCAAAAAAAGGATGATGTTCCGTATGGCATCCGTTTTTTTTTTTGCAGATCCACTGTAACAATGCCTATCCTTGTCCGCAAATGGACAAAAATAGGAATAGACATACAGATGCGGACAGCACACAGTGCTGATTGAAGTGAATGGGTCCGCATCTGAGCCGCAAAATATGCAGATCGGAGGCTGCAAAAACAACTGTGGTGTGAATGTAGCCTTACCCTGTATGTTCTGTAGTGATATATGTAATGTTAGGAGGGAAAAGGTTAGGGTAGGAATTTGGCATGGGGGGTGTCCATTTTTGACTTGGCCGGCAGAAAAGCTAGGTGCACCAGCGCTGGAGGGGTCGGGGGGGGGCAAGCTGAACTCTTGCACCAGGGCCTATGAGCCTTTAGCTACGCCCCTGGTCGGGAAGCAGGTAAGTAAGCTTCCCTTTACAGGTCTGGCCAAGTGGGGGATTTGCCACCTCCCCCTCCCCTTCCATTCTTGCACAACCCCTTTTAGATGGGATCCTAGCCTTTAATGACTCCTCTACTTATGCCAACAGGCATCAAATGAATTCAGGGAAAGTAGGTTGTTGTAATGAACTATATCCACTCATCTTTTCCAAGGCTCTTTTTAATTAGTGCGGTATATAGCTGGATCTTACTTTCCCTAAATTTATTTGAGGCCTATTGGTACAAGGAGAAGAGTCATTATACAGTAGGATCCCATCTAAATGAGCTCACCTTGCATTGCAAAATGCCTATACTTGTCCATGCATGCGGACAAATATAAGACATGCTTCACAAGCTAGCTCCGTTTGGCGGCTCCCCGCTCCCATAGAAGTGAATGGGGCAGCATCTATTCCGCAATATTGCGGAATAGATACGGCCCCATTTACACGGTCGTGTGAATGGGGCCTAAGGGCTCATGTAGACGGCCGTTGTTCATCTGCGATATATGGGCACCAGCCATGTGCTCAACGTATCACGGATGTGGACCCATTCACTTGAATAGGTCCGCAATCCAGAAAGAGCAGTGTGGAACGGAGGCACAGAACCCCATGGAAGCACTACGGAGTACTCTTGTGGGGTTTCTCTCCGTGCCTCTGCACCACAAAAAAATAGAACTTAAATGGGTCTGTATCCATCTGCGTCAACTACACAAATGGTGCCCGTGCATTGGGGACCACAAATTGCTGTCTCCAATGCACGGAACGGACGGCACATGTTATCTATCATCTCTAGCTAGCTTCTGTCTATCTATCATCTATCTATCATCTATCATCTATCTATCATCTATCTATCCAACCATCTATAAAGCAAAAAACAGGTCTCAGCAGCACTGAATGAGGAAAAACGAGGTGCACGCCAAACAGACCAGACCAAGGTCCCAGCATATAAAAAAGAAAAAAGAGGCAGCACTCTCCAGTAAAAAAGTGAAAAAAATGAAAGTCTTTATTTACCCATGTGGGATTGCGACGTTTCGGCCCAGACTGAGCCTTTCTTAAGCTATCCAACCATCTACCTAGAATAGAAAATTCCACACTGCTCCTAAAAGTTGTTCAATGCAACGTTTCAGTCCTCTTACCAGGACTTTTCTCACACACTATTTTTTTAATGCTTGAGAAAAGTCTTTCTAGGTGGATGGATAGATAGATAGATAGATAGATAGATAGATAGATAGATAGATAGATAGATAGATAGATAGATACTAGCTAGAGCAGGCTGAAGGAGGCCATTACATCCACAATGCATAAACTTCAGGCCATCAAAAGATGCATCAAATTTATCACAGTGGCTCATTCTGGATGATATTTGTACAACTAGACATTTTCATCTAAATCTATTGGTTCGCATATTTTGCAACCAAATTCTGTGTCAAAATTGCAGAAAAGTTGTTGCCCATTTTGCATTAAGCCATGTCCCCTTGTTACAGGACATCTGTCAGCAGATTTGTACCTATGACACTGGCTGACCTGTTACATGTGCACTTGGCAGCTGAAGACATCTGTGTTGGTCCTGTGTACATATGTGACCGCATTGCTGAGAAAAATGAAGTTTTAACATATGCAAATGAGCCTCTAGGAGCAATGGTGGCGTTGCTGTTACACGTAGAGGCTCAGCTCTCTCTCTCTTTGTCGCACACTCTGCACTTTGATTGATAGGGCCAGGCAGTGCAAACAGTACCACACCTGCCTTTCCCTGTCAATCAAAGAGCTGAGCCTCTAGAAGTAATGGTAACGCACTAATTGCTTTTAAAAGCTCAGTGGCATATTTTAAAACTCCATTTTTCTCAGCAAGGTGGACACATAGTAACATGGGACGAACACAGATATCTTCAGTAGTGTTGAGCGAGCACTTCTGTGCACGTATGCTCGGGTGCTCTGGCTGAGCACTCAGGGGTGCTCGAGTGCTCGGCCGAGCACCCGAGCATAATGTTAGTCAATGGGACTAAACCAGGCACCACCCGCTCGGAAGAGGGGAGGGTGTCTGGTTAATAGAAAAAGGTCAGAATTGCGACTTCTCCTCTTTTACTTCTTTCACTCTTAAAAGTATGCTAATTAACTGAATTTGTACGCATTAGCGCACAATGCGTACGCATTAGCGTACAAAATACGTATGCATTAGCGTACAAATGCGTACACATTAGCATACAAATTTGTACGCATTAGCGTACAAATCAACATTACAGTGCAGGGAAGAGACTCAAGCATTGCGCTCGAGTACACTCGGTGTTCGGCCGGACACCGAGCGGACCCGAGCGTAGGCATAGCAAGTTCGGCTGAGCATGCTTGCTCAAAACAGACGTCTTCAGCTGCCAAGTGCACATGGAACAGGTCAGCAAGTGTCATAGGTACAAATCTGCTGACAAATGCCCTTCAAGAGTATTTTAGGTGCAGTGGATTTTTTTTTTTAAACTAGACGCCCCAACTTTTGCCACATTTTACGACAAGGTCTGGCCCAATCACATTATTAAATGAGGGCCGTTCTGTCATCATAGGTAACAATAACTTCCTTCCCAAGACGATGATGAAAATAATACTTATTGCATTATTGCCATTGCACGCCTTTCATGGCAGCATGGCAGTGTCCCCTGGCATTGCAAGGATTATGAGGAAAAGTAAATCAGATAAAATCAGAGTAAAAGTTGAAGAACAAAAAAGAAACATCAATTAATGGGGCAGAACATGGGGATTTATTAAGTGGAACATGTTATTGTAATGAGATTTCAAATCTCATTATCAACAGTACAACCAAATCTCATTTATTGCTGAAAGGTGTATTTCCAGTGTAATTAGGCATGGTATTTTGATTAAAAACTAAAGTGTTGTTCCAATAAGTATGATGGGAACTAATGCTTTTTTTTATTTTCTGTGACATATATTTTGTAACAATCTAAAAGATTGAAGGGAAAGCCGTTCGACTCTGCTAATTAAAATAATAGTACGGTATAATACCTCTAATTCTATAAAATCCTGCAAAATGGCACCCAGTGGTCTACTAATCCAGCACTGGGCAAACAGTCCCAATTTTAGATTAAAAAAGCGTAATTTAAACCCACCCCCTAGCCAACATATGGCACTGGTGTAACCCTCTTGGGTGTGGGGCCATTGGCCCCTTTCATGCATTGTTGCACAGTTGAAACTATAAGTCCCTGCTGGATTAGTAGGAAAACACCTTATAGTATTGCAGCATCCTACTCCAAGAGTCATATTAAAACTACTAAAATACTAAACTAATATATTTCTGTGTAATGTGTTCTTATCTTATGTGTTTGTTGGAGCCTAGCCAAACCTAGGGCTAGGAGAAGGAAGCACAAAATGTGAAGCTGACAGGCCAGCTCATTCTGGAATTGGTACCACCCAGGATAAAGCCAGAACGTCTCCAAAGCAGACCAGATGCAAGACTGGTGTAGAGAAAGACCTGTAAAGGCAACCAGTCTAACAGAGAACTATTTTGAGTGCCTGAGCACACTCCACACAGTTTGGCAAACCCGTGTAGTTTTCCACATCCCAAGGTGGAAGAGTGGATTAGCAACCTGTACAAATAATGTAGCAGAAGTGTTTGCCTGCTGTGGAGGGGAACAACCTTATTGGTTGCAAGATATTATTTAGAGCAAAGTATTACACCCTATAGCTGGAAGCTAATGTACAAGTCAGTTAGCAAAGTGCACAGTAAGAAAGATTACTTCAGCTTTAAAGAGACACCTCTTGGCCTATGATTACCTGTAAGGACTGTAACATCTGAGGAGACTGTATTTCTTCTGTAACATCAGCAGCTCCATTACAAGTAAGACCTGTCCTGAACTGTCTGCATTTGAATTCTTCAGTAAAGAAACTGTTTTGCCGCATGGCTGTCTCCTCATTACTTCCTGCACTACATTTACACTGCAAGATGTTGGCATCACTACAACAGGGACCCTGCCTCCATTAAAAAAAACATCAATACCAAAGACACCTTAACCGCCATCAGGCAGTAGCATCCCAAAAACTGGAGTGTGCCTCGAAGGGAAGAACCGATGCGGACTTCCTGTTACTGTACTCCAGCCCTGGGAGCTTCAGAACTGTGAGTACCACTATTATACTCATCTAGCCACCGCCACTCACATGCCCCCCTGGACGCTGCAATACAGAGGTGCTGGTCATCAGTCAGGGTCACTGTTAGTTGGTCACTGACTCTTCTGTGGCAGCATATAGTCACTGGTGTCACAGTGCTGTTCCATCATCTGCTAAATAGCAATGCATCACCATTGGAGGAGTGTAGTAGAGGCAGTATAAAAGAATGAGTGTAGTGGTGGTTCAGCTGAGATACAGAAAATCATAGATGGCTATTTGATGACGATTTGACTACTGTACATATAGCATGGAAATATTTCAATAGTTCAGCATTTCCAATAATCCGGTGGTGCATTATTGCTGATAGTAATGTTTTCTTAAGGGGTTTTTCAGTTTGCATCAACATTTATTAAAATTATCATTGATGAATGAAGCTGTTATTTTGTAATATATTTCTTTGACCTTTATTGCTCATATCTCCTGTTCTGGGCTATGGTCTCATGACCATGTCCATGCAGCTCTCTCTTATTTACTGTGATGTTATATCCATACAGTAGCAGTGATAGGGGGCTGTCTATGTAACTAGTTGGGTGGGAGGAGCTATAAACTAGCTGGGTGTTAGCGGCAGTGATAGAGGAGTGTCTATGTAACTAGCTGGTGGGAGGAGCTATAAACTAGCTGGGTGGTGTTAGTGGCAGTGATAGAGGAGTGTCTATGTAACTAGCTGGGTGGGAGGAGCTATAAACTATCTGGGTGTTAGGAGCAGTGATAATGGAGAGTCTATGTAACTATTTGGTGGGAAGAGCTATAAACTAGCTGGTGTTAGGGGCAGTGACAGGGGAGCGTCTATGTAACTAGCTGGTGGGAGGAGCTATAAACTAGCTGGTGTTAGGGGCAGTGATAGGGGAGTGTCTATGTAACTAGCTAGTGGGAGGAGCTATAAACTAGCTGGGTGTTAGGGGTGGTGATAGGGGAGTGTCTGTAACTAGCTGGTGGGAGGAGCTATAAACTAGCTGGGTGTTAGGGGCAGTGATAGGGGAGTGTCTATGTAACTAGCTAGTGGGAGGAGCTATAAACTAGCTGGGTGTTAGGGGTGGTGATAGGGAAGTGTCTGTAACTAGCTGGTGGGAGGAGCTATAAACTAGCTGGGTGTTGTTAGGGGCAGTGATAGAGGAGTGTCTATGTAACTTGCTGGTGAGAGGAGCTATAAACTACCTGGATGTTGTTAAGGGAAGTGCTGGAGCTGTGGCACAGAAAAGAGAAGTGCATCATGGGTTTGGTTGGATAGAGCAACAGGAAGTGCTATATGCAGGATGGAAACAAACCAGAATGATTGGTTTTCATGGTGAAAAGGGGTCAGGAGAGTTCATATTTTAAAAAAAAAAAAAAGTACTGGGAAGATGTACCTCAGGTAATCCCTGGAAAACCCCTTTAAGGGTAACAATATTTTGAACTTTTGACTTTCAGGCTCCATATCTCACCATCCACTACAGCTTCAAACGTGAGACTACCATCATTTTATAAACAATAATCTTGCATATCTCATATATAAATTGGACTTGCAGCTATTTAGCAAATAATTAATTATGCAGATTCATGTCATGTAACTGCATTGTTACTGTTTTGCTTCTAAAATTCTAAATTTTAATTTTAATTATTTTGTTTGTGTTTTGTAAATCTAACATTGGCTTTCAACACTGCCTGAATCCTTTTCGGCATGCTCTAGATCAGATTCAAGCATGTCTCGACCTAAATCTGTTCCTTTTACACTTTCCCAATTTTGTTGAATACTAGAGATGAGCGAATCATTCAAAATTTTATTTGCCGAACATTCATCGAACTTTTCATAAGATTCGTATATTCGACAAATATATTCGTATCTGCATACAAAATATACGTTATTATGTGGTGTTTAGCGAACATTCGCGCACTAATAATGAACGTTCAGTTTTAAAAGGTATGCAACTTCTTTGAACACGTACGCATGAGCGTACAAATTGCGTACAAAAATGACGGGCTTTCCTGGGGAGGAATGGTGGAGCAGGAGGACCACTCTGAGTCTGACCCCTGGCTACATATGGATACTGTATCAGCAGATGACAGCAGATCATCCGGCTGAGACTGAGATGAGCGTGCCATCCACTCGACTACCTCATCCACTTTCTCCTCCACTACAATTTTGCGCCTTGGTGGGTTAGCCTGGTGGAACACCGGCCAAGTATTGCGAATACTGTAAATAGAAGCTCCGGCTACAGGTCCTTTGGCAGTGCTGCCCTGTGCAACCTTCTCCTTTTTTTAGAGCTCAAGGTCTGGCTGGAACTGGACCCCTTTTGCTTATCCATTCCAGACATTTTTCATTTGACTCTGTGGTCCTGCAGCTGGTCTTTGTCCCTGTCTCTCTCCCTATCTCTCTCCCTGTCTCTCTCTCCCTGCCTGATTAATTACTAGACCTGCACTGGCCCTGCACTTGCCCTGCAGTATCCCTGATTTGTAATATGGATTTCCTGAACAATTATACCCCAATTTCAACAACACAGGTCTCAGTGTCTCAGAACTTCACACACAGTGCTTCTGCTTGTCTTAGCAGTCGCAGCAGAAGTGATGCGTCACTGGCTTACCAAGCCTGAGCCAATCAGAGCAAGCCCTGCCCACTAGGTCAGTTGACCGCTTTCTTCCCGGGCTTTTGCGCACGAATAACAAACTAACAGTAAAGGTTCGCTAATTACTTGAATTCGTACGCAACAGCGTATAGAGTAACTTATACATAGCATTAGCGTACAGTTTATGGGACTAGTACGTAGTGAAAGCATAGAAAGCCTTAGGAACATTTTCGAATCTTAAAGGAGCAAATCACCTAATATTCGGTTTTGCTTCACAGCTGAAAATTTCCAAGATTCAATACGAATCAACGAATCGACGAATAGATTCGCTCATCTCTAGTGAATACTGGTCGACTCACTTGGGTATGAATATAGCTTTTTATTCAACTCAACCCACAAGTGTTTGATTGGGTAGAGGTCTGGGGACTGTGGGGGCCAATCCAGCACCTCTACTTCATTGTAGGCACTACAGGGGGCACTATAAAGACTGGGGGCACTTTGGGACATAGTTCAAGAACTGTGGGCACTACAGCAGGATTGTTGGGAACATTACATGGAACACTTTAAGGATTGTGGGCACCATAGGGGCAGTTTAAGGACTGTGGGTACAACAGGGGGGCAGTTTGAGGAATGTGGCACTGTGGGGGGCATTATAAGGACTTCAGGGGAGCACCAAAATGATATTTGGCACTACATGGGGGCAGTTTAAGGACTTGGGCACTATAAGAACTGTAGGCACTACACTACAGTTTAAGGACTGTGGGCACTACAGGGGGAAGTTTAAGAACTTTGGGCACTAAAGGGGGCAGTTTAAGGAATATGGGCACTAGAGGGGGGCAATATAAGGTCTGGAGGCACTGTAAAGTCAGGGAGCACTATACGGGGCACTGTAGGGTCTGGGGCACTACAGGGGAGTACTGTAAGGGCTGAGGCACTACAGTGGGGCACTGTAAGGTCCGGGGCACTGTAAGGATTGGGGGCACTATAGGGGGCACAAGGGGGTTGGATTGAGGGATATTTAAATTTCTGGGAGCACTATAGGGGTCATTATAACTAGTGGGGGAACTATAGGGGACATTATAACTATTGAAAGTACTATCAAGAGGGTTTAATACTACTGGGAACTCAATAGGGGTGCCTTATTAATATACGCAGTACTATAGAGGTGGTTTATTACTACTTGGTGCACTATGGTGAGCATTAGTATAGGCACAATAAAGGAGCACTACTAATGGCACTCTTGGGGAGTATTATCATTATTGGGGGCACTCTGCACACACCCACCTCCCCCTGATTGACAGGGCTAGACATCAGCATGCTGAGGACAGAGCTGTGTTCTAGAGCTGTGTCCTTAAATGCACATACTGTATCATATGCACAAGTTACTGTAGCCTTACCACATAGATATATAATTAGAAAGCTACTATACATATTACTGCTTTATTCACAAGCACAATATATGATTATAAGGAAACCAGTAATGCATAATAGCTTTCTAAGCACGGAAAAAACACTGTACTCTATGTGGAAATACTATAGCTCAGTGATAAGAGCTCAGCCATACATGTAATGATCCCAGGTTTGAGTCTTGAGAGAGACTTTAAGATTTTTTCTTTCACATTTAACCCATAATAAAAAGTTATAACTTTATAATATTGAGAATAATGTTTTTTATGCCTAAAAAGCTATCACATATTGCTGGTTTCTTTATACTCCTATATTGTGCCTGTGAATAAACCAGTAATATGTTTTAGGTTTCTAAGTATAAAAACATTCTCAATATAGTAAGGCCTTTTATTATTATTATTATTATTATTATTATTATTATATTATTATTAATTATTTATTATAGTATAGTCTTTTAGTATGGCTTAAATGAAAGAGACAAAAAAATAACAGAAAAAACATATATAAGTCTCTCCTGTGACTTCAACTTAGAATCTTTATATGCAAGGTTGACCTATTATCCCTAAGCTATAACCTTACCACACAGAGAAGGATGTTTTTTTATGCTTCAAAAGCGAATACTTATTACTGGTGTCTTTATAATCATATATTGTGCCTGTGAATAATGCAGTAATATGTATATTAGCTTTCTAAGTATATCTCAATGAGGGTAAGGCTACAGTAAGTAATGTATATGACATGTAAATGCTAGGACGTAGCTTTAGGACACAGCCCTGACCTTAGCATGTTGATGTCTATTACGGGGGTTGTTACAAAGCAGTGCTCCAAGGATTATGCCTCACCTCCTGGTGCTCCAACTTGTTCATTTGTATATGATTAAAAATGCAGATATCTTTGCAGCTGTTTATCATACAGGCAAAAGGAAGGTATCATTTTAATCAGCATGATGAGCCCTACTAGACAGTATGCTTGGTTTAATAGGTTTGATCGTGCTGACAGAGCATCTTTAATGTAATTGACTATTTAATGTGTTAAGTGTCGAATTAACATTTGCTACATCTGTACCACTTTAATATGCTGCCTTATGGAAACACTGTATGGCAGCACTCAAGGTAATATAGCTCTGTAGGCCAAGCAATTGTACAGTATATGCAACACTGAACGTACCGCCATCGAGTACATACAATATTAATATGACCAAGAAAAGCATCAGCACAATTGTCAAGGTGGAATTGTATGGATGTGATAGGTAAAACAACTTCACAGCTACAGAACATAGGTACTCTATATAATACACCAGTCAATCAGTCGTCTATTATTCCCTTTTCACTGCCCACCTGCCCTTAAGGCATTTTGTTGCTCATTAAGTCTCTGTCACATACAATACTGTAATACTTCCAGGACAGACAGAAACTTTTCATTTCCATCCTTGTTACTTTGTCACCAGAACAGGAGCTAAAATTAAATGTCAAACTTATAATTAGCAAATGATGACGGCTCCAGAATAGAAACACATCTCACATCGGCAGTGGCCTTTTATACATGCTTGAATTAGAGCTAAGAACAAACCTTGCCAATAAATCAATCACATTTATTTTCGAAAACCAGCATATCAGCAATGTAGTAGCCAATCCTAAAGATCAAAATATCCTCGCTTGCTAGGCTGCCTGTAGGGCTTTTCTAAAATAATTATCCCCCTGTAGAGGAAAAGTCAGAATTTGGAATGGGTCTTTCAAATGGTACAGTTGCCACCTTTTTCCATAGACCGCATATAACACAATGCATACTTTAATCATGCAAAAATAATATGTAATTTTTTTAAGTGAATTACACCAGTTTTGGAACAGCCCATACAGGGGTGCACCACCAATGAGGCCAGGTGAGGCAATCACCCTAGGCAGTACCAGGAAGGGGAAAGAGGGGGGCAGCAGATAGGCGATGAGCACTTTCAAGGTGGCAAAAGAGTTACATTAAGAAATTGGCATTGGGGGAGGGGTGCCGCTTCAGTTTTCACCTCGGGCAGCAGAAATCCTTGGTACACCCCTGTACCCATACAATAGCATGAATGGCTTATCTTTTTTTCTATTGATTGATTGTCTCCGTGTTGTAGGTCTCCAGTTGTAGTAGCATCTGGAGAGACACATGTTGTAGGTAGGACATGTTTCACGACTTAAAAAAAAAAAAAAAAACATAGTTTTGAGATATTTTATCACAGGATATCTACAGTATGCTATATCTGTCTGGGTGTCCACCCAGTGGTTGTGTTGTGAACTGCAGGCTTTCAGAGGCTTTGCTAGCATTTCACAAATTGTATTGAATGTTTCATGACAAACTGGAAAACTTAAATTCAAGCAAAGGCAAGGATGGATGCATCTATCAATGGAGATTATTCACAGTGCAATTTTGCTGACCATCTGTAATGTCACACTACCCATTGTATCCATAGACGTGAACATTTTTATGGTAAACCAACAGACAAATGATTTTACATTTTCAGTAGGAATCCAATTCTGATACAACATACAATGACCACATACAGTGCTGGCCAAAAGTATTGACACCCCTGCAATTCTGTCAGATAATACTCAATTTCTTCCAGAAAATGATTGCAATCACAAATGCTTTGGTAATAATATCTTCATTTATTTTGCTTGCAATGAAAACACACAAAAGAAAATGAAAAAAAGTCAAATCATTGATCATTTTACACAAAACTCCAAAAATGGGCCGGACAAAAGTATTGGCACCCTCAGCCTAATACTTGGTAGCACAACCTTTAGACAAAATAACTGCGAACAACCGCTTCCGGTAACCATCAATGAGTTTCTTACAATGCTCTGCTGGAATTTTAGACCATTCTTCTTTGACAAATTGCTCTAGGTCCCTGAGATTTGAAGGGTGCCTTCTCCAAACTGCCATTTTGAGATCTCTCTTTGTGTTCTATGGGATTCAGGTCTGGACTCATTGCTGGCCACTTTAGAAGTCTCCAGTGCTTTCTCTCAAACCATTTTCTAGTGCTTTTTGAAGTGTGTTTTGGGTCATTGTCCTGCTGGAAGACCCACGACCTCTGAGGGAGACCCAGCTTTCTCACACTGGGCCCTACATTATGCTGCAAAATTTGTTGGTAGTCTTCAGACTTCATAATGCCATGCACACGGTCAAGCAGTCCAGTGCCAGAGGCAGCAAAGCAACCCCAAAACATCAGGGAACCTCCGCCATGTTTGACTGTAGGGACTGTGTTCTTTTCTTTGAAGGCCTCTTTTTTTTCCCTATAAACTCTATGTTGATGCCTTTTCCCAAAAAGCTCTACTTTTGTCTCATCTGACCAGAGAACATTCTTCCAAAAAGTTTTTGGCTTTCTCAGGTAAGTTTTGGCAAACTCCAACCTGGCTTTTTTATGTCTCTGGGTCAGAAGTGGGGTCTTCCTGGGTATCCTACCATAGAGTCCCTTTTCATTCAGACGCCGACGGATAGTACGGGTTAACACTGTTGTACCCTCGGACTGCAGGGCAGCTAGAACTTGTTTGGATGTTAGTCGAGGTTCTTTAGCCACCATCCGCACAATCTTTCGTTAAAATCTCTCGTCAATTTTTCTTGTCTGTCCACATCTAGGGAGGTTAGCCACAGTGCCATGGGCTTTAAACTTCTTGATGACACTGCGCACGGTAGACACAGGAACATTCAGGTCTTTGGAGATGGACTTGTAGCCTTGAGGTCGCTCATGCTTCCTCACAATTTTGCTTCTCAAGTTTGAATACCCATTTGCCAACATTGCTACTATGCTTTATGTGCGAAGGCAGTTGCCATACTTTTGATAAAATGCTCTATATCATCATGAAAAGGGTTGTCCCATTAAAAGAATCTATACCCTATCAATAGGCCAATCAATTGATCGTCGGGTGTCCGATTGCTGGAGCAACTGCCAATCACAAGAATCAGGGCCCAATCAACTCTATGGGACTTCCAGAGATCGCGAGTACAAACGCTCAACTGTCTGCTGTGCCATTCAAATGGAGAAAAGAGAGGACGGACAGGACAGACTGTGGTAATGTGGAGATGTGGTAATGGAGACTGCATACAAAAGATACTGATCATTACTTCCACCCTTCTCTCTGTACTTCATGTCTCCTCGTGAATTCTATTTCTATAGAGATTAAGTTGAAGATCTTATCAGCTGTATTCAGGATCATAATCCCTGACAAGCAGAACAGAGAGGAGGACGAGGCAGCTCTTTATCTCAGCGTTGTCATGTAACTTGTCCTCCTGTTTGATTAGGACAGTTTCTGTGTGTACTAATAGAACGGTGGCCATTTTATTTCTCCTAATGATTGCTCCCCAGACAAAAAGAGCCATTATAACTAATGAAAGGGAATATATTCACAATAAAGTAATATTTAAGTATTTTAAGTAATTTTATTTTTTTAATTCCCAGATAACCCCTTTAACTTCTTCCCAACCAGCACCATACTAGTACGGCGCTGGCCAGGTCTTTAAAGATGGTGCCCGCTTTTTAGCGGAGCGGGCATCATAGCCTCAGGGTGCCTGCTATTTCATACAGAAGACACCCACGGCTAATGCCCGTGATCAGCATAATGTCGGTCGCGGACATTTTACACTTCAGATCTTGTGGTCAATCCTGATCATGGCATCTGAGCGTGCAAAATACCGGAAGTGCACGGTTTTGGTAATCCTCCAGCTCCCGCATGCAGTGATCTGAGGAGCCGGAGCTTGTGTTCATCAGCCCGTCTTATTGAATGACAGGAGGCTACTGCACAGTCTTTCCTATGGAGCCCTTGCCTGTAATAGGGCTCCATAGGAAACTAGTAATTTTCTCATAGACTCCAATGTTAATGCATTGGGGTCTATGAGAATAGCAATCTAATGATTGCTTGTTATAGTTCCGTATGGGAACTACAAAAAAGTCTAAAAAAATAATTACATTTTTTAGAAATAGAAAAATCAAAAAACATAAAAATTCAAATAACCCCCCTTCCCCAAAATAAAAATAAAAGAACTAAAAAAAAAAATACACATCATGGGTATTGCCATGTACGAAAATGCCCATAGTATAAAAATATCTTCCCCATACGACAAACGGCAAAACGGAAAAACACGTCAAAATGGACAAATCACATTTTTAGTTGCTTTATTTTCTACAAAAAAAATTAATAAAAAGTGATCAAAAAGTCATACACACCCCAGAATGGTATTAATGAAAAGAGAATGGTATTAATGAAAAGTACAGATTTCCCTGCAAAAAATGAGCCCCCACACAGCTCCTTGCACATAACTACAAAAAAGTTATAGAGATCAACATTTTATTATGTTATCACTATCAAAACGCAAGAAAAACTATACATATACGGTATCACCGGATTCACACTTCAGGTGGCAGCATTGCATTGATATATACTGACTCTTCTATTTGTCAATGGATTTATTTCCATTTATATACAGAAGTGGCAATCTAAGGATTATATGATGTTAGGCCTAAAAGCAAAGGGGCCTAAAAGCAAGTAGAAAAAAAGAAAAAAAAAAGTTTTTAATAATATAAAACTAAAAAATATAAAAATTAAAATCACTCCCCATTCATAAAATAAAAACCAAAATGAACAAAACACAAAAAAATAAACATCATGAGCATTGCCACATTTGAAAAGGGCTGATTAATCCCACACGACAAAGTTTAATGGAAAAAAACATCAAAATGGCAGACATGCTATTGTTTTGTCACTTCACCTCCCAAAAAAATTGAACAAAAAGTGATCAGTAACATGACACAAATGCCAAAATGTTATAAATAAAAACTACAGATAGTCCTAGAAAAAGTTAGCTCTATAAAAAAGTTACCGGGGTCAAATGACAATAAATATAATAAAAATTAATCTTTTTCCAAAGTTTTTTTTTTTTTTTTAAGTATTGAAATACAGGAAAAACTATATAAATGTGGTATTGCTGTAATCATACTGACCTGAAGAACAAAGTTCATGCGTCAGTTTTACCGCATAGGGAACGCGGTAGAAACAAAAACCGTAACACTGTGGTGGAATTGTGTCTTTTCTAATTTCACCCCATTTAGAATGTTTTCCAGCTTCCCATTATATTGGATGAAATAATACATGGAGCCATCAGAAAGTACAACTTTTCCTGCATAAAACAAGCCCTTAGTTTTGTATGTGAATGGAAAAATATAAAAGTTATGGCTCAGGGAAGGTAGGGTGTGAAAAAAACTGTCCCCCCTGAATCCTTAAAGGGGTTGTCTCACTTCAGCAAGTGGCATTTATCACATAGAGAATGTTAATACAAGGCATTTACTAATGTATTGTGATTGTCCATATTGCTTCCTTTGCCAGCTAAACGCATTTTTCCAAAGCATTATACACTGCTTGTTTCCATGGTTATGACCACTCTTTAATCCAGCATTGGTGGCCGTACTTGCACACTACAGGAAAAAGTGCCAGCCTATGTGCATCCCTATGGTCCCGGCCACCAGAGAGGCCAGTGCTTTTTTCTATCATGTGCAAGCACGGCCACCGATGCTAGATTGCATGGTGGTTGTAACCATGGAAACGAGAAGCATATAATATGATGGAAAAATGAATCTAGCCACTAAAGGAAGAAATATGGAGAATAACAATACATTAGTAAATGCTTTGTATTAACTTTCTCTACATGATAAATGCCACTTGCTGAAGTGAGACAACCTCTTTAAATGCTGTGAACACCTTTTCATTTTCAACAATTTTTACTCTACAGCTTTCAGTGTATTCATCGTACAGACGATTGCTCTTTGCCTCACACTGAATGTGTCAGGGAGCTGATCTAATGGCTTAATCTGCAGCCCGTACCTCTGAACTCCTGACGGCTCATATACACTGATTTAAGCCATATTCTTATCGGTTTAATAAAACATTTAGCTATAATGAGTGTACTGTATATGAGCTTTTTCATAGTATGAAGCATCCAGAATAATTTTAGTAGCAGTGATCATTGCTCCTCATGACGTCAAGTCACAAGTTTTCATGTATATACAATAACTGTCTATATAATATATCTATGTGCCCCGAGGCAGATGGTACCTGCCACATCGATAGCAAGCAACCCATAATTACTTGCAATTAAGGGAACATTAAATCTCCAATTAAAGCATTATCACATTCCCACTTATTGATTCAAACAGCGATGCCTACTAGTCTCTAACTTGACACTTAACGGGACACCTGAAGCAAGTTAATTAGATGATAATTACCAAAAGAGAATGTAATTTGACACAGTGCTCTCATTCCATGCCAGTTCAGTGGGTAAATGTGCCTTTCAACCAAGAAACAATTAAGCGAAATGTATTACTTTATCTGGAATGCAAATATACATTGCGCTATTTACATAATTCCCCTGAAAATATTATTACCTTTAATATAAAAGATGAAGAAAAGAGCTACACAAACAATTAGCAGCGCCCAATTAATCTGCCATTAGCCCTATGTAAAATGATTGGGATCATGTTGTGAGAACACAGTCAACTGAGATTCACAGTACAGTGGTCCCTCAAGTTACAATATTAATTGGTTCCATAACAACTAGTGTATGATTAAACCATTGTAAGTTGAGTAATAGGTTCCAAAGCCCCAAACTGTCATCCAAGATAAGCGAAAATGAAGATTTAAGAAAGATAAGCAGAGTACTAAGACATATAAAACAAATCCTTACAACAGATTTCTAACCAGAGAAGTGTCCTTGATTGGTTGGATCTGAGTCTAAGACATTGTATGTGGAGTCTAGTTTCAACTTATGATGGCTCAAAAAAGATCATTGTATTTTTGAAAATATTAAATCCTGAGGCCATTGGATCCTGATAGATCACTGTAGAGTAACATCATCTAAGGGAGGTGACAGCAAAAAGGGGAAGATTTATGGAAGTCTGAACATTTTAAAGGAATAGTACTTGGCATGGGTGTAACTACAGGTGCATCTCAACAAATTAGAATATCATCAAAATATCATCAATTTATTTCAGTAATTCGGTTCAAAAAGTGACACTGATATATTCTATAGAATCATTACACATAGAATGATCGATTTCAAGAGTTTATTTCTTTTAATGTTGATGATTGTGGCTTATAGCTAATGAAAACCCAAAAGTCTGTATCTCAGAAAATTAGAATATTGTGGAAAAGCTCAATATTGTAGACTCATGGTGTCACACTCATACACTTTTTTTTACAGCTTAAATTGACTTAAAGGAAATGTGTCACCAAATTTTTTCTCTGGCAGTTAAAACCACATCTCCTTTTTTTCTAATGTTTTTATTTTCGTATTGTAGATTTTTTATTTTATTTCCTGAACATGATTATGAGGGGTGGCCATCTTGCCTGAGCTGCTGACAGCATTTATACAGCAGTAAAGAAAATTGCTTTATGGCAGCCCCATGGGCCATAGACTCATTGGACAGGAGGGGACCCTATTGATTTACATGGGAGAGTTTTCTAGGAATGATCTGTGACCTGTGCAGAGGTCATTGTACAAGGAAAGAATAGATAAGCTGTGATATCACCTGTTAGTAGATTCTGTCTTGTCTATACGCAACGGACCAGCCGCAGGGCTCGTGAGATATGATGGTTATTGTGTCACAGGTGTGGTGTTGCCGATGGTTACTCACGGTTTGGTGACTCCCTGGGCCGGCGTGCAGTAGATGGAGGGGGGACACTACTTCCCTCGGGGAACACTCTATACTCAGGACCTCCGCCGGATGGATATCTTTCAATTGGTAACTCTGAATATTATATCTGTAGTATATTGACCTCCTCTTTAGCAGTCCACCTGTTCTAGGTTCAGCATTGGATGATTATAGTTCTAGTACACTATTGCAATTCCTCAGAGCGGCCCCTGCACGACAGACATCATAACTGCTGTTTCCTTTCTGACTAAGGTGCATATAGTGAGTAGATAAGTCGCAGTCCTCACTTCCCGGAGTGTATAAAGTGGGCGCCAATACAACTGGTTGCGCTTACAGTGGTTCAATTGTGTGCTGATGCTAAGGCTATTAAACATTAGTATTAGCTTTTACCTAGGCTGGTCTTCTAAATCCAATTCTGCTGCTTGCCTAGGGCTGGATGTGGTAAATGCCATCAAGGGTACTGACTTGGCCAAGGTCACATACATATGGCAGCCCTCAGGATGGTACTTGCACTCTTCCTCCTGCACACGGCTTAGGTTACTTCTCAACTGCCTGAGTTACATTCTCTGGTCTACTCTCCAACTCCAACTTTTCCTAACTCCCTCACTTCCTGGTTACAGGGGATATATATATATATATATATATATATATATATATATATATATATATATATATGTAGTGGTACTACAGCACCATCTAGCAGTGGAACCATGAAATGTGGCCTGCATATAATAAAGGCTACTATAAATGACATGGCTTACAGGAATGGCATGGCTATATAAAATACAGTTTGTAGTGTCCCTATCACACACATAATACAATTATGTGGGACACTGCATATACACAGAGGTGATATCATTACAGGCAGGCTTAGAATGAGTTCACTACAGTAAAGTGCTATGTACAAACCAAGAACTGGCACCTATTATTAGACATAGTGGCCAGTGCAAGAACTGCAGGATTTTTAGTTTTAGTTTAAATATAAAATATGACATGGAAAATTAAAAAATAACATCAAAAATTATTTAAAATATGTTAAACATAAAAAAGGGATTTAAACAGCAGGTCATTTTTTGATTAAACATATCCTTTAAATGCTAACTGTATACATTTCTATGCATGGAGCTCCTCCTAGTGTCAGCTACAGGCAGACTGTTTTATAATATACTATGTGAAAGGATGTAAGGCTACGAGGTTATTCAACTTCATATAGTTTTTTTAAATACCCTCTCCTCTCACCCAGCAGGACCTGTCATGGGAAGAATACCTGCTCCACAATGCCCGTTCCCAACTCCGTGGGACTTGTGTCCACCACTGTCCTCACTGAGCTTTGATCCCCGGAAGTAAACTCCTTGGATGGACAGTTGAGGACACATCACCACTGCAGCCAGTCATTGAGGTAGAGGCCATGGAGGTGGAAATAAGAGTTGGGGAGCAGCTAAGCATACTTCCCGAAATCTTCAACTGTCACCATCCATATCTTCTGTTAGAAACTGTGGTAGTTACAGGAAGATGGACAGAAAGGACATGCTCCCTGAGCTTCCAGGGTGAAGATATTCTAACAGAGCAATTGGAGCAATGAATGGGAAGATCTCTGGATCCACATGAGGTACAGGGCTGGTCCTAGCTTTGTTAGAAAAGTATTGTCATGTACTATATGATGTCTGATTTTCATTTTTACATTAATCAGGGCATATAACCCCTTTAAATTAAAAACTACTCTTTGCCACTTTGTTGCCATCTGGAAATCGAGATATACTACTTGGCCATTATAGACCAAAACATTGAGCATCCATCCACTCACAATGAAACCTTAAAATGTCTAATTTTGCAACTATAAATTTAGCATTTAAAGATCAAAAGACAAAATGCCTCTTTTCTTTTTCTACCTCATTATTTGAATATTCTGTTTGATATTTGTTGAATAGATAAATAAAAAGTCAATCTAAAATGTCATGTTTACTAGAATGATGCTATCCAATTTACAATTGCTACTTTTCAAAATGATAATTATGAAACGAATGTCATAGCTTAATTGTCAAAATGAAGGTATAAATACCTGTGGCACTGCCCTAGTGTGATCTTTCAGCATTTATGACAGCAGCCACACAATTTCTACTTAAATATTCTTCAGCTTTCGAATCAGCACCTGTATGTGAATACTTTTGTAATTGTATGCAATTAAATATTTAGTATAGCCAGTACATTAGTCATGTACATCAGTTACATTAGTCATGGGATAACCCCTTTAAGCAGGGGCGGAGTGGGAACTTAAAGTGGCCCTGGAAAAAATACTAAAAGTGGCCCCGTTTTGTAATTGCTCCAAATTGATGGAAAGCAGAGCCAGCAATACCATATTGTGGAACATTATACCACCCCAACAGAGCCAAATACCACAGTCCATCACAAAATACTGCCAGCAGCACAAAATACATTCCCAAAAACTTCCACTGGCCAACCATGAGGAGGAGCCAGGCAGCCCCCTGGGCATTGGCACATCGGGAATTTGCCCTGTAAGGTCTATGGCCAATCCGCCCCTGCCTTTAAGGCTACATTTACACAACCGTATGAATGAGTTTACATCCGTTCCAGAATTTTGAGGAATGGGTGCAGACCCATTAATTTCTCACATCCGTAGTTCCGTTCCGCAGCCCTTCAAAAAATATAGAGCGTGTTCTATTCTCGTCCGCAATTGCGGACAATGCGACGATCGAAACACAGGGTAGCTATGTGAGTGTGTGTAGTCACAGTGGTGGTGAGCCGATGGGTGCAATAACACTCACAATCTGCAGCTTTTGCTCCCTGGGCCGGCGCACAAGGCCAAGGAAGGTGACACCAGTTCCTTCGAGGCACTCTCTGGCCACAGGGGCCTTGCCAGATGTTGGCTCAAGGTGCCCCTGATGGCAGAAGATTAGGGTGTCGGTTGGCAGGGTCCCTGTCTGTCATGACGCTAGCACCTTGCAGTGCAGAGAAGGGTGGCGGAAGAGGCGAGGAGACAATCTTGTGCAAAAAACAGTAACAGTACTTGTGATGAAGTAATCTTGCAGTAGAAAATAGTGCAATACAAAAATGCTTCCTTTCTTCCTTTCAGGTAAATATTTGTCCAGTTTCTTTAGCTCTGGTTCCTTACCAATGATGTTTCTTGTAAAGCAAAGGTGCATAGGAGCACCAGCAGGCATAAGCTAGTTGCACTCCACTGCTCCTCCTCCCTCCTTCTCCTCTAACTTCTACTCCTCACATCTTCCTCCTTCTCCTGACTTCTCCTTCTCCTACTCTAAGCTCTAAGCCTGTCCTATATATATCTGTGCACTATACGATAAGGTGAACACTGGACAATAGGGCATCTTATGTCTTGGGACTACCATTAAAATGAATCTAAAGGGGTATTCCCATCTCAGACAATTGGGGCGTATCGCTAGAATATTCCCCCATTGTCTGATAGGTGTGGGTCCCACCTATCTCTAAAACGAAGCCTAACACAAGGCCGGCAAAGTGGTGGCCAGCAGAGCCTTCTTATTGGCCCCATAGAAATTAATGGAGGGCAACCACATATGCACATTGCGCCTTCTGGGGCTTTGCCAGCTCCATTTACGAGATAGGTGCGTGTCTGCAGTACAGGCATGAGGATTGTAACTCACGTATCATAGAACCAAAGTCGATTCATTCTAACACTTCATTTAATGCTGTATGGAGACCTGTCTTAGTACAGCATTACAATGTATTGCCCCCATTGAGGCAAAATTAGCTTCACCCAAAGTTGCATAAGACTTCAGTGAGTTCGATATTCAATTATACATATTTAAAAACATTTAAAATTCGGAATCTGAAGTCGGGTTTGGGACTGGCTGGTACCTCAGTAACAAACCTGACTTCGAATTGCTAATTTGAAATGTTTTTAAAGATGTAGAACTGAATACAGAATTCATTAACTGGAGTCTGGAGCGACTTTGGGTGAAACGAGTCTCCATACAGCATTAAAATGAAGTGTTAGAATGAATTGACTTCGAATCTATGATCCAAAGTTCGATTCGCTCAACACTTAATTGCAACCTCTTCAGTGTTTACCGTGGTATGTCCACCTGTACGCTGTCTACATAGTGATGGTCATGCAGGTATTGCAGCTTTGACCCATTCACTGGACGGAAGTAAACACTGGAGAGGCTGCAGTGCTCACATGAATATGTGGCCTCTTCAAATAGATGGTCAGTGGGGGAGCTGAGAGTCAGACCACCACTGCTCTGCAGAGGCATAGCTACCAGGGGGGCAGGGGGGGCGACGGCTCCGGGCCCAGTGACTCAGGGGGGGCCCAGCAAGGATGACCTTAAAACTATCAGGTGAGTACAAGTGAGCGCTTCCATTACGCAGTGTCAGGTCATAGTGCGCGCTGGCCAGGGAAGACAGTGGAGCGCCAGACAGGAGGGCAGCCACAGCGCGGGACAGGTAAGAAAGGTTTTTAATTTTAATCTTATGTGGCTGGGTGGGCTGATCTGAGGTCTGATGGGGGCACAGTAGGCTGATGTGAGGTCTGATTGGGGCACAATACCGTGATCTGAGGTCTGATGGGGCACAATACGCTGATCTGAGGTCTGATGGGGCATAGTAGGGTGATGTGAGGACTGATGGGGGCACATTCTGCTGATCTGAGGTCTGATGGGGCACAATACGCTGATGTGAGGTCTGATGGCGCACAATATGCTGATCTGAGGTCTGATGGGGGCACAGTAGGCTGATGTGAGGTCTGATGGGGGCACAATACGCTGATCTGAGGTTTGATGGGGGCACAATACCCTGATCTGAGGTCTGATGGGGCACAATACGCTGATCTGAGGTCTGATGGGGCACAATACGCTGATCTGAGGTCTGATGGGGGCATAGTAGGGTGATGTGAGGGATTGATGGGGGCACATTCTGCTGATCTGGGGTCCTGAATGGGGGCACAATAACGCTGATCTGAGGTCTGATGGGGCACAATATGCTGATCTGAGGTCTGATGGGGGCACATTCTGCTGATCTGAGGTCTGATGGGGCACAGTAGGCTGATCTGAGGTCTGATGGGGCACAGTAGGCTGATGTGAGGTCTGATGGGGGCACATTCTGCTGATCTGAGGTCTGATGGGGGCACAATACGCTGATCTGAGGTCTGATGGGGCACAATACGCTGATCTGAGGTCTGATGGGCACGCTGATGGGGGCACAATACGCTGATCTGAGGTCTGATGGGGCACAATACGCTGATCTGAGGTCTGATGGGGGCACAGCTGATCTGAGGTCTGATGGGGGCACAGTAGGCTGATCTGAGGTCTGATGGGGCACATAGGCTGATCTGAGGTCTGATGGGGGCACAATACGCTGATCTGAGGTCTGATGGGGGCACAATACGCTGATCTGAGGTCTGATGGGGGCACAATACGCTGATCTGAGGTCTGATGGGGCACAGTAGGCTGATGTGAGGTCTGATGGGGGCACATTCTGCTGATCTGAGGTCTGATGGGGCACAATACGCTGATCTGATGGGGCCGATACCCTGAGCTGATGGGGGCACGATACGCTGATCTGAGGTCTGAATGGGGGCACATTCTGCTGATCTGAGGTCTGATGGGGGCACAATACACTGATCTGAGGTCTGATGGAGGCACAATACGCTGATCTGAGGTCTGATGGGGGCACAGTAGGGTGATGTGAGGACTGATGGGGGCACATTCTGCTGATCTGAGGTCTGATGGGGGTACAATATGCTGATTCTGAGGTCTGATGGGGCACAATACGCTGATCTGAGGTCTGATGGGGCACAGTAGGCTGATGTGAGGTCTGATGGGGGCACATTCTGCTGATCTGAGGTCTGATGGGGGCACATTCTGCTGATCTGAGGTCTGATGGGGCACAATACGCTAATCTGAGGTCTGATGGGGGCACATTCTGCTGATCTGAGGTCTGATGGGGGCACAGTAGGCTGATGTGAGGACTAATGGGGGCACATTCTGCTGATCTGAGGTCTGATGGGGGTAGAATACGCTGATCTGAGGTTTGATGGGGCCAATACCTGGCTGAGCCTGATGGGGCACAGTAGGCTGATGTGGGTCTGATGGGGCACAATACGCTGATCTGAGGTCTGATGGGGCACAATACGCTGATCTGAGGTCTGATGGGGGCATAGTAGGGTGATGTGAGGATTGATGGGGGCACATTCTGCTGATCTGAGGTCTGATGGGGGCAGCAATACGCTGATCTGAGGTCTGATGGGGCACAATACGCTGATCTGAGGTCTGATGGGGGCACATTCTGCTGATCTGAGGTCTGATGGGGTACAATACGTTGATCTGAGGTCTCATGGGGCACAATACGCTGATCTGAGGTCTGATGGGGGCACAAGTAGGCTGATCTGAGGTCTTATGGGGCAAAGTAGGGTGATGTGAGGGCTGATGGGGGCACATTCTGCTGATCTGAGGTCTGATGGGGTACAATACGTTGATCTGAGGTCTCATGGGGCACAATACGCTGATCTGAGGTCTGATGGGGCACAGTAGTGAGGTCTGATGAGGCACAAAGCTGATCTGCGTCTGATGGGGGCACAATACGCTGATCTGAGGTCTGATGGGGGCACATTCTGCTGATCTGAGGTCTGATGGGGGCACAGTAGGCTGATCTGAGGTCTGATGGGAGCACAGTAGGCTGATCTAAGGTCTGATGGGGGCACAATACACTGATCTGAGGTCTGATGGGGGTACAATACGCAGATGTGAGGTCTGATGGGGCACAATACGCTGATCTGAGGTCTGATGGGGCACAATAGGCTGATGTGAGGTCTGATGGGGGCACATTCTGCTGATCTGAGATCTGATGGGGGCACGATACGCTGATCTGAGGTCTGATGGGGGCACATTCTGCTGATCTGAGGTCTGATGGGGGCACAATACACTGATCTGAGGTCTGATGGAGCACAATACGCTGATCTGAGGTCTGATGGGGGCACAGTAGGGTGATGTGAGGACTGATGGGGGCACATTCTGCTGATCTGAGGTCTGATGGGGGTACATATGCTGATCTGAGGTCTGATGGGGCACAATACGCTGATGTGAGGTCTGATGGGGCACAGTAGGCTGATGTGAGGTCTGATGGGGGCACATTCTGCTGTTCTGAGGTCTGATGGGGCAGCAGTAGGCTGATGTGAGGTCTGATGGGGCACAATACGCTGATCTGCGGTCTGATGGGGGGCACAATACGCTGATCTGAGGTCTGATGGGGGCACATTCTGCTGATCTGAGGTCTGATGGGGGCACAGTAGGCTGATCTGAGGTCTGATGGGAGCACAGTAGGCTGATTAAGGTCTGATGGGGGCACAATACACTGATCTGAGGTCTGATGGGGGTACAATACGCTGATGTGAGGTCTGATGGGGCACAATACGCTGATCTGAGTCTGATGGGGCACAATAGGCTGATGTGAGGTCTGATGGGGGCACATTCTGCTGATCTGAGATCTGATGGGGGCAGATACGCTGATCTGAGTCTGATGGGGGGCACGATACGCTGATCTGAGGTCTGATGGGGGCACATTCTGCTGATCTGAGGTCTGATGGGGGCACAATACACTGATCTGAGGTCTGATGGAGGCACAATACGCTGATCTGAGGTCTGATGGGGGCACAGTAGGGTGATGTGAGGACTGATGGGGGCACATTCTGCTGATCTGAGGTCTGATGGGGGTACAATATGCTGATCTGAGGTCTGATGGGGCACAATACGCTGATCTGAGGTCTGATGGGGCACAGTAGGCCTGATGTGAGTCTGATGGGGGCACATTCTGCTGATCTGAGGTCTGATGGGGGCACATTCTGCTGATCTGAGGTCTGATGGGGCACAATACGCTAATCTGAGGTCTGATGGGGGGCACATTCTGCTGATCTGAGGTCTGATGGGGGCACAGTAGGCTGATGTGAGGACTAATGGGGGCACATTCTGCTGATCTGAGGTCTGATGGGGGTAGAATACGCTGATCTGAGGTTTGATGGGCACAATACGCTGGTCTGAGGCCTGATGGGGCACAGTAGGCTGATGTGGGTCTGATGGGGCACAATACGCTGATCTGAGGTCTGATGGGGCACAATACGCTGATCTGAGGTCTGATGGGGCATAGTAGGGTGATGTGAGGATTGATGGGGGCACATTCTGCTGATCTGAGGTCTGATGGGGGCACAATACGCTGATCTGAGGTCTGATGGGGCACAATACGCTGATCTGAGGTCTGATGGGGGCACATTCTGCTGATCTGAGGTCTGATGGGGTACAATACGTTGATCTGAGGTCTCATGGGGCACAATACGCTGATCTGAGGTCTGATGGGGGCACAGTAGGCTGATCTGAGGTCTTATGGGGCAAAGTAGGGTGATGTGAGGGCTGATGGGGGCACATTCTGCTGATCTGAGGTCTGATGGGGTACAATACGTTGATCTGAGGTCTCATGGGGCACAATACGCTGATCTGAGGTCTGATGGGGCACAGTAGGCTGATGTGAGGTCTGATGAGGCACAATACGCTGATCTGCGGTCTGATGGGGGCACAATACGCTGATCTGAGGTCTGATGGGGGCACATTCTGCTGATCTGAGGTCTGATGGGGGCACAGTAGGCTGATCTGAGGTCTGATGGGAGCACAGTAGGCTGATCTAAGGTCTGATGGGGGCACAATACACTGATCTGAGGTCTGATGGGGGTACAATACGCAGATGTGAGGTCTGATGGGGCACAATACGCTGATCTGAGGTCTGATGGGGCACAATAGGCTGATGTGAGGTCTGATGGGGGCACATTCTGCTGATCTGAGATCTGATGGGGGCACGATACGCTGATCTGAGGTCTGATGGGGGCACATTCTGCTGATCTGAGGTCTGATGGGGGCACAATACACTGATCTGAGGTCTGATGGAGGCACAATACGCTGATCTGAGGTCTGATGGGGGCACAGTAGGGTGATGTGAGGACTGATGGGGGCACATTCTGCTGATCTGAGGTCTGATGGGGGTACAATATGCTGATCTGAGGTCTGATGGGGCACAATACGCTGATCTGAGGTCTGATGGGGCACAGTAGGCTGATGTGAGGTCTGATGGGGGCACATTCTGCTGTTCTGAGGTCTGATGGGGGCACAATATGCTGATCTGAGGTCTGATGGGGCACAATACGCTAATCTGAGGTCTGATGGGGGCACATTCTGCTGATCTGAGGTCTGATGGGGGCACAGTAGGCTGATGTGAGGACTAATGGGGGCACATTCTGCTGATCTGAGGTCTGATGGGGGTAGAATACGCTGATCTGAGGTCTGATGGGGCACAATACGCTGATCTGAGGTCTGATGGGGCACAGTAGGCTGATGTGGGTCTAATGGGGCACATTCTGCTGATCTGAGGTCTGATGGGGCACAATACGCTGGTCTGAGGCCTGATGGGGCACAGTAGGCTGATGTGGGTCTGATGGGGCACAATACGCTGATCTGAGGTCTGATGGGGGCACAGTACGCTGATCTGAGGTCTGATGGGGCACAATACGCTGATCTGAGGTCTGATGGGGGCAGTGGACTGTTAGTTTAGTGATGTAAAAACTGGGGACAGGTTTCCTTTAACATAGGAGTCCCCTTGTTTTTTACTCCTATTACTCCTATATTTTACTGCATTATATGGTAGAGTATTTAGACTAGGGTATGTAGAAAGTCTATTGTACTGTACTTAACAGCATACATGATCTAGCAGTTTATACAGTCATCTTTCTAATACAATATTATAACCACAACTAGTAGTATGTGCCTGTGAAGTTGGAAACGTGCGTTTGGGAAGCCACTAAGTGGGGGGGCCCACTCAAGTATGTTTCGCCCCCCCTTGTGCTGAACCTCTAGCTACGCCTCTGCTGCTCTGGATAGGATAAGGATAGGCCATCAATTTATGATGGATCAAAACAGAATGCCTCTAAAAGTTTCCGTCTTACGAATTTTATTATAACCTTGTCATAATGGAAAACAATAATGAAATTTGTAACGCTGATGTGAAAACGCCCTAATTTGAGTAAAGATAAGAATTGAGCTATGATGAGTGTTTATAAGGCCAGACATCAGAGATAAGGAGCCCCACTCAAATTCAGATCCTGCTACTATATAAACTCCACCACTGTACAGAGAAAAGGGCTCTGAATTTTTAATAATGACCCATTGAAAAATGATTTTAGCTCAAAATGAAATAATGAAAATATACCCTCAAAGTTGTACATAGCCTTAAAGGTAAACAAGCTTTAGTCCCAGCCTGCCCTACTCTTACACAGGGCCGTATTTAGGGTTCATGCTGCCCTAGGCACTCTCTGTGATGATGCGCCCCCCCCCCAACATGACCCATTCCCCCACGCCCCCAAATAGTAGCATAGTAGCCTATCCTCAGCCCCCCCCCACACCATAGTAGCCTCCTCCCCCACAGTAGCATAGTAGCCTCTCCTTAGAACCCCCCACCCCATAGTAGCCCCCTCACCCCACAGTAGCATAGTAGCCTCTCCTCAGTCCCCTCCCACCCCATAGTAGCCTCCTCCCCCCACAGTAGCATAGTAGCCTCTCCTTAGAACCCCCACCCCATAGTAGTCTCGTTTCCCCCACCCCCCATAGTAGCCTCTTCTCACCCCCCCCACCTCATAGTAGCCTCTCCTCGTTACCCCACCCCCCATAGTAGTCCCCTCACCCCCCATAGTAGCCTCCTCCCCCACAGTAGCATAGTAGTCTCTCCTCAGTAGCCCCCCAACCCCATAGTAGCCTTGTTACCCCACCCCCCCTCCTGGACTTATTACAGTGACCTATCCTCCCCCCAACCCCCTGGATACTAAAAATGGTCCTCTGCCAAGCCAATTAACCCCCGCCCAACTACCCCACCATCCCCATACACCCAACTACCCTCAGTCTGTATTCCCCCCCCCCACGTGCCGCTGGTGCACCTAGATTTTCTGATGCCCAAGGCAAATATTGAAACGCCCCCCCATGCCAAATTCTCAACCTAATCCCTTCCCTCCAGTCCTACTGTTAAAGGGGTTGTCCTCTTTTTACTACTAATGACCTATCCTCACTATAGGTCATCAATATCAGATCGGCTGGGGTCCTCCAGCACCCTGACGATCAGCTGTTTGAAGAGAGAGCAGAGCTCATATGAGAGCTGCTTTCTCTGCTCTGTTCACCTGCTTGCCATAGAATTTGCAGTGAAGAGCAGTAAACAGAGCAGAGAAAGCAGCGCTCGTACAAAAAAAAAAAAAAGACATCCTCTTCAAAGACAGACTTGGAAAACATTTCATACAGCACTACAGAGCATACAGGGTCATACAGCGCCACATATGTACCTCTTACATCCAGTGACTTCTCTTCTCTGATGACGTTTTCTTTCCTCTTCTTCTGTCAGACCAGACTGCCATGGTGACTTCTTTCAGCTGTGCCTCGTCTCTGAAGAGTGCAACAAACAGACATTTTACTTTCCTACTTTTCCATCATCCTCTCACCTTCTCCACATCTCACCCTGCCCGGCCCCCATACTATACTACAGAAACAGCCCCCCTGAAAATACTGGCACCACACAGAAAAACAGTACCCCCTTACCTTTCAGATCAGATCCCCATATCAAACCCCAGATGAGACCCCCCATCTCCAGACCCCCATTAGACTCCAAACTCCCATATCTGACCCTCATTAGACCTCCAAAGCCCCAATCAGACCCTCATTAGACCCCCAGACCCCTATCAGATCCTCATTAGACCTCCAAAGCCCCAATCAGACCCCCATTAGGCCTCCAGACCCCAATCAGACCTCCAGACCCTCAATCAGACCCCTTCAGGATCCTAATCAGACCTCCTTCAGGCCCCTAATCAGACCTCCTTCAGACCCCTAATTAGATCCCCAATCATACCCCCCCTTCTGGCCCCATATCATACTCTTGTGGCCCCCATATAGAACTCTCCTTCTGGGGCCCATGTCAGACCCCCCCCTTCTGGCCCCATGTCAGAACCCCTTTTCTGGCCCCCATTTTAGACCCCCCTTTCTGGTCCCCATTTCTGTCCCACCATTTCAGATCCCCCCCCCATTCTGTCCCACCATTTCAGACCCCCCATTCTGTCCCACCATTTCAGACTCCCCCCCCATTCTGTCCCACCATTTCAGACCCCCCCATTCTGTCCCACCATTTCAGATCCCCCCATTCTGTCCCACCATTTCAGATCCCTCCCATTCTGTCCCACCATTTCAGATCCCCCCATTCTGTCCCACCATTTCAGATCCCCCCCTTCTGTCCCACCATTTCAGATCCCCCCCATTCTGTCTGTGCAGGTTGAGAGATGTCTGGATGTGCAACACACACATCAGCAGTGCAGTCTGATGAAAGCAATGGAAGTGACAGGATGGCAGGTGCAGTGCAGGTCATTAAATTCCTTTCAAAGGAAGAAAAGAAGCCTAAAGAAATCCATGAAAGGATGATTGCTGTATATGGTGATGATGCACCTTCCTACTACCAAGTAAAGTTTTGAGGCTAAGCAGTTTAAATGGGGTAGGGGATCAATTAAAGTTTACCCTCGTTCAGGGCAACCTGATGAAGAATCTTCAGAGGAAATGTGACGTAAAGTTGAGGCTATGAATTTGGAAGATGGTCGGGTCAAAGTCAGTGGTATAACTCATGAATTAGGCATTTCAGTTGATACAATTTCCAGTATCATTCATGATGTTTTGATGATGTCAGAGGTCAGTTCCTGGTTGGTGCCATGAATGTGGACACCGGAGCAAAATATGTTTGGTCAGCATTTTAGCCAAGAGAAAATCCAGGAGACTTCTTTTCTCAAATTATAACGGATGATGAAACATGGTCCACCAACATGATCCTGAGACCAAATAAGAGTCCATGCAATGGAAGTACAAGGGGTCACCAACTCCAAAGAAACTTTGTGTGCAGCAGTCAGCTGGAAAGATCATGGCAACTGTTTTTTGGGATACAGAAGGCGCTCTATTACTAGAATTTATGCCACACAAGACAACAATTACTGGAGACACCTATGCTTCAACAATGAAGGCATTACAAGAGATATCAAAGAGAAACGCTGTGGGAAGTTGTCGGCAAGTGTGTTGCAGCTTCACAACAATGCACCAGATCACAAATCTCGCAAACCATAAGCTGCTATCAGGGAATGTGGCTTCATGGAGCCTAATCATCCACCCTAAAGTCCAGACCTGGCTCCCAATGATTACTTTCTCTTTAGGAACCTGAAGAAATTTCTCCATGGGCAATGATTTCCTTATGATAATGCAGTCAAAGAGGTGGTAAAAGGGTTCTAATATCCTAATATTCTGAGGACATCTGAAGTGTGTTGAAGGGGAATTACACTGAAATGTAGTGAGTTCAATTTCTTCAGAAAATTTTGTTTTCAGATTCAGGTAAATAACTTATTGAAAACACCCCTCGCAGCACCATTGATGCCGCAATATAGAGTTAGTTTCCAGTCTACAATCTACAGTTTAGAAATGATATATCCATAAAATAATAAGTGGTGCCATTGTACGGTCTCCATGTACATGGTTGTGTTATGTTTCTGATCCCTAAGACATGATCCCACTAGAGACTTCCTTTTCTAGTGTTTTAAAAAAAAGTGCAATGCATCCCAGTCACCATCATTTTTTTTATTAAGTGGAAGTGCTAAATTATATGCTGACAAAGTGTGTGGATCCATAATTAATAATTACCATGGTAAACTTTCAGAGTTTAACACTGATGGAACTGTATCCTCATGTGAAGTATGTGAATAAATATTGTACATTTTTCCCTTGCAGAATACACATTTTCTCTTGCAGTGAACCTGACACAGTTCAACAGTCTGCAAAATCCTAGTAGAACAGATAAGTGGTCCAGATATTTCACTTAGGTGCCTTAGATGATATGCTGTGTCTTTCACATGCAAAACAGTCACCCATTGACTGCACTGTGTGAGGTTGACTAGCAGCCCATCACTTCTCCCTTAGGAAGCTCAAGACTCCTGAGTAGCTTTATGAATCTTCTCTGTGAAGTTTACCCTCACACTACGTCTAACCGAGTCGTTTCTACTCTTGCTGACTTTATTTAGCATCTCATTGACTTCTCCTGCATATCTCAGGCACGGAATACCTCTTCTAAAGTAAAATGCTATTTCCCAGCCATCAAACTTCATGGATTCTTAGTATAAAAAATCTTACCTGGATCTTTTCTACTGAACCATTTCCAGGCTGCTTGTCCTTCCGTATTAGTCAGATTACATAAAATGTGTACCTTTAGGGACAAGATGAACATTGGGTGGTGCTCCAGATGTAGAAATGAGCGAACCTGTCGAGGTTCAGTTCAGGTTTGCCAAATGTTTGAAAAAGTTTGAAGTTTGGATCAGACCCAAACCGGTTCAAGCCAAACCAGACAGAATTTTTACGAAAACATGTTATCTCTTTTCATTCATTTTTTATTAATTTCCCTCGCGGCGATGGTGTGTGCTGCAGGGTTTCGGCATGTCAATACTCTAAAAGTACTGACTGCCATCACAGAAGTGGCAGTCCACTAAAATTGGCAGGTCTGTAACTACTCAGTGAGGGCAGCATAGTGCTGGTGAGAGGTTCCCTTTAAATGAGGCTTCAGAGTTGTACCTAGCATAGAGTGTTTATAGAAGAGGTCACTATAATCTCCATGCTACAGCAAAATAAAAACCTGATGTGCGTGCATGCTCAGCGAAATGAGGTGTACCATCTCCAGCTTCATCAGCACAGTGTGCATGTGCCAGATGCAGTGGAAGAAGAGTCCTGGACTCTTCTATGAGTAGGCTCGATTTATAGTGCCTTGCGAAAGTATTCGGCCCCCTGGAACTTTTCAACCTTTTGCCACCTTTCAGGCTTCAAACAACAAGTTATAACATTTTAAATTTTTGGTGAAGAATAGAGATGAGCGAGCACTAAAATGCTCGGGTGCTCGTTATTCGAGTTGAACTTTTCCCGATGCTCGGGTGCTCGTTTCGAATAACAAACCCCATTGAAGTCAATGGGAGACTCGAGCATTTTTGCGGGGGACCAAGGCTCTGCCTAGGGAAGGCTGGGTGAAAACCTGGAATCCTCAGAAAATGATGGAAACACCACGGAAATGGACAGGAAACAGCAGGGGCAGCATGCATGGATGCCTCTGAGGCTGCCTAATCCCACCATTACCCCAAATTCTCAGGCAACAGCCTGGTGGTTACCCTCATGGCAATTGTGCTCACCCAGACCAAGAAAGGCGAGGCAAATACCCATCACATGTTAGGGAAGCACCCAACTAGGTGCAACGAAGGTCCATCACCGCCTGCAGGTGACACCACTGCTCATGCTGGCACTGCAGCTGAAATCAAGTTTAGTATCTGTTCTTATCAGTTGCTGTGGCTGCTGGTGGTATAGTGGTGAGCATAGCTACTTCCCAAGCAGTTGATCCGGGTTCGATTCCCGTCTATCGCAGGAGGCAATTCAAAATCAGTACAATATCTAATACGTCCCCCTACCTGGGAAAATTGTTTGGAGAGAGGGCATGTGGGGGGGAAGGAGGTTTCGCTGGAAGAGCCAGAGGAGTGCCCCCTGGGCTAGCGTGTGTGGTGGTGACAACAGCCGGAATGGATTTGGGAAAACTGTTGCTTTAACCCGTATGGTATCGATTCTTCTCAGTTTAATACCGTATACGGACCCTATATTTAATGGATTTTTCGAACACGGAAAACGGAAAAAGAGCTTGCTCTGGCCAGGGGAGTGTCCATGCTCTGCCTATCACAGGTCAGGAGGCAATTAAAAGAAGAAAAACAAAAAACATCAGTACAATATCTAATACGTCCCCTATCCGGGTAAATAGTATGGAGAGAGGGCCTGTAGGTGGGGGGAAGGAGGTTTTCGCTGGAACAGCCAGAGGAGTGCCCCCTGGGCTAGCGTGTGTGGTGGTGACAACAGCCGGATGTATTTAGAATGACGACGCAGGACCCCAACTTAAAAATTTAGCATCAACCGGTACAGTCGTAAATTATGAGATTG
>ONZH01026002.1:0-70872 GCA_900303285.1 Rhinella marina | reverse complement strand
ACAGCACCAGAACCAAACCACAAAAACTAAGATCACTACATACATACAGCACCAGAACAACCACAAGACTAAAATCACTACATACATACAGCACAGAACCAAACACAAAGAACTAAGATCGATACATATATACTGCACCAGAACCAAACCACAAAGAACTAAGATCACTACATAAATACAGCACCAGAACCAAACCACAAAGAACTAAGATCGATACATACATACAACACCAGAACCAAGCTACAAATAACTAAGATCGATACATACATACAAAACCAGAACCAAACTACAAAGAACTAAGATTGATACAAACATACAGCACCAGAACAAAACCACAAATAACTAAGATCGATACATAAATACAGCACCAGAACCAAACCACAAAGAACTAAGATCATTACATACATACAACACCAGAAGCAAACCACAAAGAACTAAGATCACTACATACATACAGCACCAGAACCAAACCACAAAGAACTAAGATCACTACATACATAAAGCACCAGAACCAAACCACAAAGAACTAAAATCACTACATACATACAACACCAGAACCAAACCACAAAGAACTAAGATCACTACATATATACATCACCAGAACCAAACTACAAAGAACTAAGATCACTACATACATAAAGCACCAGAACCAAACCACAAAGAACTAAAATCACTACATACATAAAACACCAGAACCAAACCACAAAGAACTAAGATCACTACATATATACAACACCAGAACCAAACCACAAAGAACTAAGATCACTACATACATACAAAACCAGAACCAAACTACAAATAACTAAGATCACTACATACATACAGCACCAGAACCAAACCACAAAGAACTAAGATCACTACATACATACAGCACCAGAACCAAACCACAAAGAACTAAGATCAATACATATACACAACATTAGAACCAAACCACAATGAACTAAGATCACAGTGCCTTGCGAAAGTATTCGGCCCCCTGGAACTTTTCAACCTTTTGCCACTTTTCAGGCTTCAAACAAAAAGATATAATATTTAAAATTTTTGGTGAAGAATCAACAAGTGGGTCACAATTATGAAGTGGAACAAAATTTATCGGATCATTCATTTTAAATTTTTTTGTAATAATAAAACTGAAAAGTGGGGCGTGCTAAATTATTCGTCCCATTTACTTTCAGTTCAGAAAACTCACTCCAGAAGTTGATTGAGGATCTCTGAATGATCCAATGTTGTCCTAAATGACTGATGAAGAGAAATAGAATCCACCTGTGTGTAATCAAGTCTCCGTATAAATGCACCTGCTCTGTGATAGTCTCAGGGTTCTGCATCATGAAGACCAAGGAACACACCAGGCAGGTCCTGATACTGTTGTGGAGAGGTTTAAAGCCGGATTTGGATACCAAAAGATTTCCCAAGCTTTAAACATCCCAAGGAGCACTGTGCAAGCGTCATATTGAAATGGAAGGAGTATCAGACCACTGCAAATCTACCAAGACCCAGCCGTCCCTCTAAACTTTCATCTCAAACAAGGAGAAGACTGATCAGTGATGAGGCCAAGAGGCCCATGATCACTCTGGATGAACTGCAGAGATCTACAGCTGAGGTGGGAGAGTCTGTCCATAGGACAACAATCAGTCCAACACTTCACAAATCTGGCCTTTATGGAAGAGTGGCAAGAAGAAAGCCATTTCTCAAAGATATCCATAAAAAGTCTGGTTTACAGTTTGCCACAGGCCCCTGGGAGACACCAAACATGTGGAAGAAGGGGCTCTGCTCAGATGAAACCAAAATCCAACTTTTTGGAAACAATGCAAAATGATATGTTTGGTGTAAAAGCAACACAGCTCATCACCCTGAACACACCATCCCCACTGTCAAACATGGTGGTGGCAGCATCATGGTTTGGGCAGGGACAGGGAAAATGGTTAAAATTGATGGGAAGATGGATGGAGCCAAATACAGGACCATTCTGGATGAAAACCTGTTGGAGCCTGCAAAAGACCTGAGACTAGGACGGAGATTTATTTTTCAACAAGACAATGATCCCAAACATAAAGCAAAATCTACAATGGAATGGTTCAAAAATAAAGGTCTCCAGGTCTTAGAATGGCCAAGTCAAAGTCCAGACCTGAGTCCAGATGATAATATCGTGGAAAGAGCTGAAAACTGCTGTTCACAAATGCTCTCCATCCAACCTCAAAGAGCTCCAGCTGTTTTGCAAGGAAAAATGGGCAAGAATTTGAGTCTCTAGATGTGCAAAACTGATAGAGACATCCCCCAAGAGACCGCAGCTGTAATTGCAGCAAAAAGTGGTGCAACAAAGTATTAATGCAAGGGGGCCGAATAATTTTGCATGCCCCACTTTTCAGTTTTATTATTACAAAAAAAGTTTAAATTACCCAATAAATTTTGTTTCACTTCACAATTATGACCGACTTGTTGTTGATTCTTTACCAAAAAATTGGAATTTTATATATTTTTGTTTGAAGCCTGAAATGTGGCAAAAGGTTGAAAAGTTCCAGGGGGGGCGAATACTTTCGCAAGGCACTGTACATATATACATCACCAGAATCAAACCGCAAAGAACTAAGATCACTACATACATACAGCACCAGAACCAAACCACAAAGAACTAAGATCCACACATAAATAGAGCACCAGAACCAAACCACAAAGAACGAAGATTGATACATACATACAACACCAGAACCAAACCACAAAAAACTAAGATTGATACATACATTCAGCACCAGAACCAAACCACAAAGAACTAAGATCACTACATACATACAGCACCAGAACCAAACCACAAAGAACTAAGTTGGATACATAAATACAGCACCAGAACCAAACCACAAAGAACTAAGATCACTACATACATACAGCACCAGAATCATGTGAAGTACATACGTTCATCACTACATTTTAAAAGTTCAGTACAGATACCATTTGCATAGTCAGGTCGGCCTTCAGCAAGTAAACTTGAACGGTGTGAAACTACAGCTCCCAGTATGGCCTGAACAGCAGTAAGGGGAAGCAGTCTATTATACCTCATACCTCACATATCAGTACACTGCTGTATATAATATATATCTGTACACACTACATCTATTATACCTCATACCTCACATATCAGTACACTGCTGTATATACTATATATCTGTACACACTGCATCTATTATACCTCATACCTCACATATCAGTACACTGCTGTATATAATATATATCTGTACACACTACATATATTATACCTCATACCTCACATATCAGTACACTGCTGTATATACTATACATCTGTATACACTGCATCTATTATACCTCATACCTCACATATCAGTACACTACTGTATATACTGTATATCTGTACACACTGCATCTATTATACATCATACCTCACATATCAGTACACTGCTGTATATAATATATATCTGTACACACTGCATCTATTATACATCATACCTCACATATCAGTACACTGCTGTATATACTATACATCTGTATACACTGCATCTATTATACCTCATACCTCACATATCAGTACACTACTGTATATACTGTATATCTGTACACACTGCATCTATTATACATCATACCTCACATATCAGTACACTGCTTTATATACTATATATCTGTATAGACTCCATCTATTTTTCCTCACACCTCACATATCAGTACACTGCTGTATATACTATATATCTGTACACACTACATCTATTATACCTCATACCTCACATATCAGTACACTGCTGTATATAATATATATCTGTACACACTACATCTATTATACCTCATACCTCACATATCAGTACACTGCTGTATATACTATACATCTGTATACACTGCATCTATTATACCTCATACCTCACATATCAGTACACTACTGTATATACTGTATATCTGTACACAATGCATCTATTATACATCATACCTCACATATCAGTACACTGCTGTATATAATATATATCTGTACACACTGCATCTATTATACATCATACCTCACATATCAGTACACTGCTGTATATACTATACATCTGTATACACTGCATCTTTTATACCTCATACCTCACATATCAGTACACTACTGTATATACTGTATATCTGTACACACTGCATCTATTATACATCATACCTCACATATCAGTACACTGCTTTATATACTATATATCTGTATAGACTCCATCTATTATTCCTCACACCTCACATATCAGTACACTGCTGTATATAATATATATCTGTACACACTACATCTATTATACCTCATACCTCACATATCAGTACACTGCTGTATATACTATATATCTGTACACACGGCATCTATTATACCTCATACCTCACATATCAGTACACTGCTGTATATACTATACATCTGTATACACTGCATCTATTATACCTCATACCTCACATATCAGTACACTACTGTATATACTGTATATCTGTACACACTGCATCTATTATATATCATACCTCACATATCAGTACACTGCTTTATATATTATATATCTGTATAGACTCCATCTATTATTCCTCACACCTCACATATCAGTACAATGCTGTATATACTATATATCTGTACACACTGCATCTATTATACCTCATACCTCACATATCAGTACACTGCTGTATATACCATATATCTATACACACTGCATATATTATACCTCATACCTCACATATCAGTACACTGCTGTATATACTATATAGCTGTACACACTGCATCTATTATACCTCATACCTCACATATCAGTACACTGCTGTATATACTATATAGCTGTACACACTGCATCTATTATACCTCATACCTCACATATCAGTACACTGCTGTATATACTATATATATCTGTACACACTACATCTATTATACCTCATACCTCACATATCAGTACACTGCTGTATATACTATATATATCTGTACACACTACATCTATTATACCTCATACCTCACATATCAGTACACTGCTGTATATACTATATATCTGTACACACTGCATCTATTATACCTCACATATCAGTACACTGCTGTATATACTATATATCTGTACACACTGCATCTATTATACCTCACATATCAGTACACTGCTGTATATACTATATAGCTGTACACACTGCATCTATTATACCTCATACCTCACATATCAGTACACTGCTGGATATACTATATATCTGTACACACTGCATCTATTATACCTCATACCTCACATATCAGTACACTGCTGTATATACTATATATCTGTACACACTACATCTATTATACCTCACATATCAGTACACTGCTGGATATACTATATATCTGTACACACTGCATCTATTATACCTCATACCTCACATATCAGTACACTGCTGTACATACTATATATCTGTACACACTGCATGTATTATACCTCATACCTCACATATCAGTACATTGCTGTATATACTATATATATCTGTACACACTGCATCTATTATACCTCATACCTCACATATCAGTACACTGCTGTATATACTTTATATCTGTACACACTGCATCTATTATACCTCATTCCTCACATATCAGTACACTGCTGTATATACTATATATCTGTACACACTGCATCTATTATTCCTCATACCTCACATATCAGTACACTGCTGTATATACTATATATCTGTACACACTGCATCTATTATACCTCATACCTCACATATCAGTACACTGCTGTATATACTATATATCTGTTCACACTGCATCTATTATACATCATACCTCACATATCAGTACACTGCTGTATATACTTTATATCTGTACACACTGCATCTATTATACCTCATACCTCACATATCAGTACACTGCTGTATATACTATATATCTGTTCACACTGCATCTATTATACCTCATACAACATTCTATTGACCCGACCTTGACCCCGAACAATGAATCCAATTTAACTCAATGGGGATTCGAACTTTGGGGCACTAAAATGGCTAAAATAAAGGAATAAAATGGGAAAGAGGGTTTCTAAAAGCAGTACAATTGTCCTGCAAAAGTGGATAGGGTAGTGACTTACAATTACATAAAATACATAAAAAAAATATTACAATCTTGAACCAAGAGACAGAGGAGTAAAGGAGTAGGAAATTGAGGAGTCCGTGTATATGGAGGTTTAGGTTGAAGATCCAGCGGGGGAGGAAGCCAACATTTTGTTTTTTTTCCATGTGTTCATCAATTCTGTGTCAGGTTGCTATTGGCCACCGTGTGACAATTTGCTGATTGTATGTCCTTGGTTAAAACTGAGTAAAAAAAAAAATATCTCAGTTATAAATCTCACACGTTCCCTATATGAATATTTCTCCTACTACAATAGGGGGGGTGTTCTAAATTTCAAAAAATTGACAGTGTCACACACGCTCCACAGAAGAATTTCATCTCCTACAACAATTACGACGCATGAAGGGGTTTCTTAAATTTTAAAAAAATTCATGACTTTCACAGACACACTACACATAATAATTTCCTCTCCTATTTGGATGGACTCACACTGGGTTATCTTATTCGCATTCTTATTTATTTTTTTTTTTTGGGGGGGGATGGGGTTTTGTGGAGGCCCCAAAACATGGAGAAATAGCAAAGAGAATGCACAAACTAGCTAGGTATGTCTGGTATACCTTTCTACTCTGGCCAAGGTACGGACAAGTCCTGTGGATCCAAGCCTGGTTTATTTTAAATAACATGACCTTGTCCACGTTGTCCAACATTCAGCCAGTGTGCCGTAAAGGACATGTATTGCCCCTGGCCATAAACACTGCTCCAGGTGTTGACCATGACATGCACGGTGCTGCAGAGGGACAACTGCACGGAGCGTTCTATGTTGTCCACCACGTGTGAGTAAACAGTGGTGATGGATTTATTAGAAAAGTAATGTCGGCTAGTGATCTGCCAGCGCAGCTGAGTGCAAGCCATCAGCTCCTTAAAAGCAGTAGAATCCACTAAATTGTACAGCAGAGACTGCACAGCCAGCAACTTGGTCAGGTGGGAATTAAGTTTGCGCACTGTGGGATTGATGGTTGCTCAAACTTGCTTCCTGGCCACGCACTCGATGGTGGACGGCTGATGAGTGTGACTGAGCTGAAGAGAAGGAGTAGGAGGAGATGGAGAAATGCAGACAGTTGACGACGAGGATGTTTAAGATGGAGTTACGCCAGGTGCAGGCTGCCTAACGCTCGCTAGTTTTCAAGGCAGTACTGGATCAACCTTGCCATTTTTTGCTGCCACTACCACCTCTGAGATCAAATCCTCCTCACCACCCTGATCTGGATCCCAGGTCCTCCTGTCTAACACATAATCAATATCAGACTCCCACCACTTTTGTCTGACCGCAATATCTGCTGTTGAGCTCCTTGGCCCACCACTGTATTCACCACTCTCAGTCTGCCACCAACACCCTGGGTACTAATTTTACCTCCACCACCGATGCTTACCAGATCCCTCGCCTCCCAAGAGTCCAAATTCCCACTAACCTCCGTTTTTGGGCAGTCCAAACACTGAATGCTCTGTAAAACTTCTTAGGGAGGCTTTCTTCAATATCTGGCAGATTGTGCAGTGGGGTTCAGTGGGCTTTTCTTTGGTAAAAGATAGAAGGCACACAACTAGGAGGGGGCACTGAAGGCAGAGAGGAGGCAGAGAATGAAAGGCTTCGCTGGATCTGAATGGTGGAGCAGAAGGAATGCTCTGAGTCTGACCCCTGACTACATGATACAGCATCAGCAGAAGGAAGCACGTCATCCAGCTGTGATTGAGATGAGTGAGCCATCCACTCCACTACCTCATCCACTTTCTCCTCCCTCACTCTCCCTGACTGATTAATACTACTAGCCCTGATATCTGTCTGTAATGGTGCCCAGAACAGAACACAGTTCTCTCTCTTTCCCAAGAAGCTCCTGCTCGTCTCAGCAGGCACAGCACAAGTGATGTAAATTGTTTACTTGTTTTTACTCCCGGGCTTTTTGCCGCTCTAACCTATCCACTGTGAACATTCCCACACAAATAATGAACAAACAGTAAAAGTATGCTACTTAACTGAATACGTACGTATTAGTGTATCAGATGCGTGCGTAGCGTTAGCGTACAAAGATTTAAGAAGATTCGTACAAAGCGAATCTGAAAAGATTCTGATTCACTTTGGCGTAGGAAATAACAAAGGTTCGTAGCGAATATACGAAGCGGCGAATAGATTCGCTCATCTCTATTCACAATAGTTTTGTCAACCTCAGGTTTCACTATTCTACTGCCTCTTACACAGGTTAGCATTGGATCCCTGAGTTTAGCTATCCTAAAGTTACCTCTTGTAACTGACAATTCAGAAAAAAAACTGTGAATTTCTCTCCTGCAGACACCTGTGAGGGAGACATCTCAGCCAGCTTACATGCCAGGTCACACACGGCTTTTACCTCATCAGATTTTGTACCCATTTCCTGAAACAAAGGCAGGTTAGACACAGTATGTCACATCACATTACTGTTTCCACTAGTGTTGAGCGAGCATGCTTGGCCGAACTCGCTGTTCGGCCGAGCATGTGTACGCTCAGGCCTGCTCGGGGTTCGGCCGAACACCGAGTATACTCGAGTACAATGCTCAAGTCTCCCCGCGTGCTTGTTCGCTGCTACGCATTCGCGTACGCATCTTATAATTTGTACGCTAATGCTACGCATTGCTCGAGCCTCTCCGCAAGTAGCATACCTTTAAGAACGCTAGACTGTATGTTCGTTATTTGTGCGGGAATGTTCGCAGACGCAGTGTATGCGTACGTTCATGCGTACGTATTCAGTTCAGTAGCGAGTAGCGTACTTTTAACAACGCTTAGACTGTATGTTCGTTATTTGTGCGGGAATGTTAGCCGAATATGACCAGAATAACGAATATTTTTTAACTCAACTTCACTCATCTCGAATTGTACGCTAATGTGTATGAATTTGTATGCTAATGCTACGCATTGTGTGCTAATGCGTACCAATTCACTCTCCTGATGCTGTTCCCGAAACATTTCTGTGGTGTTACCACCATTTTTTCACGTTTCCCTATGGACCAGACACCCTCCCCTCATCCGAGCAGGGGGTGCCTGGTCTTCTCCCATTGACTTTCATTATGCTCGGGTGCTCGGCCGAGCACTCGAACAGCTCCGAGTGCTCAGCCAGAGCACCCGAGCAGACGAGCACAGAGGTGCTCGTTCATCACTAGTTTCCACATAACAGTTGCGTCTCTTTTCCATCAGACACCTTTTCATTTAACCAGTGGTTGTCCATGAGTCCATTAGACTTTTTAAGTCCATGTTGCACAGTCTCAACAGAAACCAGCACAGACCCACCATGATCAGGACTCCTTCCTAGCAACAACTCTGGTTGCACTTTTTTCTGGTCACAATTCAGACGGTGTGATAGAGAGACTCCACCCGCCATCAACTCATGGACTTTTGGCTGAGAGTCATCTGGCTTTTCCCTCTTAGGTGGCTGAGCAGCATGCTCTGCAGGAGACTTCTCCCCATCCCACAGCTGCCAGAAATATGGGAAGTCTATGCCCAGTATGAGCTCCACTTTAAGCTCAGGACACTTTGACAGTTCATGTTGTACAGTTCCATAATGAGTTACTAAAGTAAGAGATGCAGTCTTACCGAAAAAACTCTTCTGAAGTCTGCTATAAGGAGAGGTAAGTGAAGGGAGAGGCAGAGCAATTCTGGGAGTTGTAGCTATTTAACTGGGATTGTATGTTAGGGCTTAAATTAGTATTCCCATCTCACAAATGTAATTTGTATAGTTAGATATAGCCATACCAATATTATTACTAATAGAATGTATTTGTATAAAATGTACAGTTTAGAAGATTTGCCTATTTGTATATCCATTGTCCCACACACATCAGTCAGGCCGTTGCCCCTAGTTACGACCACCGAGGCCATGTAGTAGTGGTGGACGTCTTGCTCCTTTTCACACCCGCTCTAAGGTAACTGCTGTATTGTGAATGTACATTGCATGAACATGCGCAGACACATCTTAGGGTACTTTCACATCTGCAATTTGGACACTACCAGTCCAAAACACAACGGTCAGGATCCGTACAAACCGCAGACTTTATAAACAGATCCTGCTCCATAGAGATGAATTGATCTTGGAACAGGATCTGTTATTCTGTGTTTTGGAAGTGCAGACAAAAATCCTACAACCCTAAGATGTGTCTCCGCATGCTGATGTAATGTGTGTTCACAATACAGCAGTTACCTCAGAGCGGGTTTGAAGAAGCGCTGATGGCGGCTGTGGTAAAGAGTGATATTTACACGGGACTGAACTTTGGAGGTGGCTGTGGGAGGGGTGTGATGTTATTTACATGGGACTCTGGCAGAGGGAGGGAAAATAATTTTATTTACATGGGACTATATGGTGGAGGGACTGAGGAGTCATCATTGCTGAGGGCACTAAAGTGAGGAATATAACTACAGGGAGCATTATAACAGGAGGGGGCGATACAAATACTGGGGCACTGTAGGGGCTATTATAAATCCAGGGGACATTAGGCATACTTATTACTACTGGGGGCTTTATAGGAGGGACTTATAGATCTGCCTTATTTCTACTAAGAGCACTATGGGGGGCCTTATTACTACTGAGGGGTCTCTAGAGAGCTTTATTTCCACTGGGGGACAATAGGGGGTCCTTATTTCTTACGGGCGCTCTGTAGGGGCATTATTAATACTGAAGGGATCTCCTACTAATGGAGGCACTCTTGTGGAGTATTATCTCTGCTGGGGGCACTGTAGGGGGCAGTATTACTAATTAGATCATTCTAGAAGGGATTTACTATTGGTGGGACTATGAGGAGCTATATTACTATGGGGGCACTATTGCTATGGGGGCGCTATTATTTCTTTGGGATAGTACTTGGGGGTATTGGGGAGCACAGCGAGCAGCAGGATAACACTGTGGGGACTCCAGGTTGGGAGATGATGATAGAAATATGGGGAAACGAAGATGTCCCTGTGTCACACTCTGCAGAGACGAGAAGCAAGAGAAGTTGTCCGGACCGAATAGAGAAGATGATGACAGAGAAAATCAACATCAGAGGAGATGTCACCTGAAGGCACTGGATGTGACAGGTAAGGGCTACTGCGGAAGGGGGGGCAGGTGGTCCTTAGAGAATTGGACCATATGCATTGGGGCTTGGGCCCCGGATCTTTTGAGACCCTAGCAACGCCCCTGCCATCAGTATTGTTAATGCCAAAAAAATAGGAATGGAAAAGTAAAAACATGTTAAAGAGTTAGTGTACTGTATTGCATTATATATACCAGGCCAGTGAGTCATGTTGTCCTTCTATACGGTTTTCGTTATTTGGCAGTGGCACTTTTATGTGGGCGGTGTGTGTAATGCGCTGCAGCAATTTTATTTCATGCCAAGCCACGCCTTTAACTCCACCCAAACAAGTGAAGGTATTCTCAGATACGTGCCCCTTCACAGTAATTTGCCTTAAGCTACTTTTACATATGTGGTGGTGATCCGGCAAGCTGTTCAGTATTTGTTCTGCCAATTCCCGGCGTTCTTGCCGGATAGCGGCCAGATCAGCACCATCCCCCATTATTGTTAATGGGGCTAGCCGTTCTCCCATTTGTGTCAGGCAAATGCGCTAGTGTGAAAGAAAGTACCCTCAGATGTATGCCCCTTCATAGTTAGCGCTTCCTGCTCCGACACACAGACTCAAAGACGTGCTCATGCTGAATCTAATGTGAGTTGGCAATATCAAGCTTCAGCTTCTAGTAAGTGTAAACATATTTAATTTATTTTTAATCCAGGCTACGTGGGAGTGCAGTTGCAGTGATACAGTACAGCACTAGTGGTTAGGAATGGGATCCAGCCCAAAACTATTCAGACGTATCAACATCAGAAGCTACAACTGTTCATTAGAGTTGAATGTAATGTATTTTCCTTTTTTCCCCTTCTCAGGTTATTTGGGAGCCCCTTTGCAAAAAGGGTTCTCTATTTGCTGCTATTTTATATTATCCATGTGGATTACACTTTACCTGTTTGGATTACAAAAATTACCTCACTTGGATTACAATTAAATTTTGGACTATGTGTTCCAGTGTTTTATACCAAGCAGCCATGAGGAGAGACTCAAACGTATATCTGAACCTATTATGCTTGCAAATGTGAAATTCATTGTACTAAAATGTTTGCATTATTATGTCTTTGCAGTAATTTAGCAGTAATGCTTTTACGGGTTCAGCAACGTTCAAGCATTTTAGCCCATTGTTTTTCAGGTGCTGAAATGTGTCCTATTATGCAAATATTGTATGGTGTGTTTGGTAAATTATGCACGGATAGCTAGCACCTTATTTTATTAGCTCATATGGACTGTCTCTGAGGACAGTACTCCACGGCCTAGGCTCATGCGTGCATGCAACGCAATCGTGAGTCAATAGTACGCTAAGGATTCATATGCACTTTGTACGCTAATGCTTATATATTCAGTTCAGTAGCATACTTTTAACAACAATTAGACTGTATGTTTGTAATTTGTGCACTAATGTTCGCAAAACAGTGATTATTTATTAACACAACTTCGACTGAATAAATTTGTATTAAGAACAAATCTTGTTATAAATTTGTTGATTATTCGCCAAAGTAAATTTTTGAAGATTCATTCATCTCTACTGCTAAGTGCTAATGTTGAAATGGGAGGCATAGGTAGACAACAGTTTTTTTAATTTTAATAACATTTTGGGTTTTTTTGTTTGGCGAGTTCGGGTTCGCTCATCCCATGACAGAAGACGGTTGGCATGGAACTTCATGGGCCGGCTGACAGTAACAGTGGCAAGACACTAGGACAATTTCAGCTTACCAGGCGTGATCTAATAATCTGCCTCAGCAAGAGGACTGTGAAAATCGAAGCTAATCCAGTCTTAATTCATTTTTATGAAGGTGTTTTTTTTGGACACTGCTAGGAGACAGTTTGGTCCGTTTGGATGTCACCCCCTCCCCCCCTCCCCAGCAGCGCTAAAAACTCTCTCCGACATGACACTTGAGGCTGGGCAGGAAAGAAGCCCTAGTGCATAGTGGACAAGTTCCAGCCACTGTTGTATTCTGGCTGCCAAGAAGTCCAGGGGGTCTGAGAACAGGCTTTGCGAGCCAGACTGCAGGTAAGCCTGAACCTGGTCGTTGAGGCAGGTGGACTGGGTCTACTCGCTTGGCTGCCACTGTTGGGAAGCTGAAAAAATGCTACATCATAGTCATGAGGCTTAACTGGCTGCTGCTGGTTGTGGCAGGAGGTGGGTGACTCTGCCAGGCTTCCCTTTCAGAGATGCTGGCAGCAGGCTGGGGCTGGCCAAAAGCTGTGGGCAGATTAGTACATAGCTTCTCCCGGTATGAAGCTAATTTCTCCTCACTTTCCTGGGGAGGAAAACAGTCCCCCATGTTGGAGTGATACAGCGGGTCCAGAAGCATTGCAAGCCAGTATTTGTCAGTCTGCCTTATTTTTAAGATACTCCTGTCAGTCCATAAGCATGTGAGCATACAGCTCGCCATCCTGGCCAGCGTGCCCAAGGAGCCAGTTCTTTCCGTCTCAGCCTCCCTCTGAGACAATGGAGTGTCCCTGAAGGTGTCATTGTCATCCTCCTGCTCCTCCAACAGTGTCTCCTCCTCCTCCTGGGCATCATCAAACTCCTCCTCCTCCCCCTCATCTAGCTGAAGCTCCTAATCCTCATCCTTTTCCTGGACCTCCATGGAACAGCATGGTGTGCAGAAAGATATGCAGGGTTACCTACCCCCATCGCCCCTGTCTTTTCCAGGACAAATATTAGTGAAACAATGTCGTTCAGACTGCAGATGTCCCGGATGACCAATTTAGTGGCCTCTTCAAAGGACTTCAGAACACTGCAGACATCTCGGACCAGCCTCCATTGATGGAAATCTAAGCCACACCTGCTCCCTACGGTCGAGGATTCTAGCTGCTGCTGGACAAAGTCACCTACTGCTCTCCACTGCTCAAGGAGCCGCTGCAACATGTGAAGCATGGAATTCAACTGTAGTGGTGGAAGACCGTTTTTCCAGCTGCAAGTCCAGCAGAGCGTTGCGGGACACATAGGAGTGACTCAAATGAGTGCAAAGCTTTTGTGACTTTGCCTGCACTGTGCACTGGCCAGAGAATGTTTTCAGAAATCTCTGAACCGCTAGTACATGTGCCATACAGGAAGCATGTGTGAATTGCCCCAGGTTCAGCGCTGCCACTATATTTGTCCCGTTGTCACTCACAACCTTGCCCACTTGCAGCTTGCCTGTGTGGCTAGTGTTGCCAAGACAGATTAAGTCTAACACAGTGTGGCAGAGTTTATCCTGACACATGTGATAGGAAGGAGGGGATCAACTCTCTGCCCTGATGCTCCTGTAGGCGGACTTCCCGTGGAGGTGGAGGAGGGAGCGGATAAGTGTTGGGTGGTCTGCAATCCCGTCTGGAAACTGCGTGGAGGTGCCAAAAGCAATTGGCCCTGTTGCTGGGGAGTTGCTGCCTCGCTGCCACTAAACACATTGAACTAGTGGGCCGTAAAGGACATGTATTGCCCCTGGCCATAGGCACTGCTCTAGGTGTCGACCGTGACGTGCACAGTGCTTCAGAGGGACAGCTGCAGGGAGCGTCCTATGTTGTCCACCATTTGTGAGTAAAGGGTGGTGATGGCTTTGTTTGAAAAGTAATGCTGGCTAGGGATCTACCAGTGCAGCTGAGCGCAAGCCATCAGCTCCCTAAAAGCAGTATAATCAACTTAATTGTATGACAGAGACTGCACAGCCAGCAACTTGGTCAGGTGGGAATTAAGTTTGCGCACTGTGGGATTGTTGGTTGCGTAAATGTGCTTCCTGGCCACGCACTTGACGATGGACGGCTGACGAGTAAGAGGAGGTGGAGAAGCACACACGGTTGACGACGAGGATGTGTATGTACTAGTTATGCCCCTGGATGTGGGCTGCCTGAAGCAAGAGACCCCGGGAGAAGTAGCTGTAATCCTGCTGTAATCCACCTTGGTTAGGCAAATTTGCCACATGACGCCACTTCAGATGGTTCCACAGAGCAGTGGTCCCTACATTTGAGGCTTTCCCACAGCTCAATTTCTGCTTACAGAAATTGCACGTGGCCATGCTGACGTCCCCCGGCAGAGTGGTGAAATACTTCCATGCACCTGACATTCGTCCTACAGAGGTGGACGAGCTTGGCACGCTTAGACCCTAATGCCGGCCCCACCCTACTTGAGGTCTCACTAGTTCCCAAAGTAGGCCTGGGCCTACCTTGCCTTTGCCCTCTGTTGCTTCCACTACCACCGCCCTCCTCCTCGGAGATCAAATCCTCCTCACCAGCCCGATCCGCCTCCCAGGTCTTCCTGTCTAACACACAGTCATCATCAGACTCCCCACCACTTTTGTCTGACTGCAATATAGGCTGTTCCCCACCAACCTCTGCTTCCAGGCCGTCCAAACACTGACTGCTCTCTAAATAACCATCAGGGAGGCTTTCTATAATATCTGCTGGATTGTGTGATGGGGTTCGGTTGCCTTTAATTTGATAAAACACAAAAGGCACACCACTAGGAGGGGGCACTGAAGGCAGAAAGGATGCAGAGAATGACAGGCTTTGACAGGCTTTCATGGTGGAATGGTGGAGCAGAAGGAATGCTCTGAGTCTGACCACTGGCTACATAATACAGTATCAGCAGAAGAAAGCACATCATCCAGCTGTGATTGAGATGAGTGAGCCATCCACTCCACTACCTCATCCACTTTCTCCTCTACAACAATTTTATGCCTCGGTGGGTTAGCCTGGTGGAACAGTGGCCAACTATTACGAATTCTACCGGTAGAAGCTGCGGCTACATGTCCTTTGCCACTGCTGGCCTGTGCCACCTTCTCCTTTTTCTTTTTTTTTTTGAGCTCGCGGTCTGGCCGGAAGTGGAACCCTTCTGTTTTTCCGTGCCAGACATTTTCACTTGACTGTGGCAGCAGGCAATCAGATCTTTGTCTCTCTCCCTGTTTCTCTCTCTCAATCTCCCTGCTTGATTAATATTACTAGCCCTGCACTAGCCCTGATATGTATATTATGGATGCCCAAAACAACACCACAATTTACAGAAAACAGTTTTCTGTTTTTCACAACTTTCACAAGCTTCTGCTTGTCTTAGCAGTTGCAGCACAACTGATGTCACTGGTTTACCGAGCCTATGGGCCAATCAGAGCAAGCCCTTCCCACTAGGTCAAGTGACTGGTTTCTTCCCGGGCTTTTTGTCGCTCTCACCGCGAACATTTCCACACAAATAACGAACATTCCGTAAAAGTTTGCTAATTAACTGAATTTGTACGCATCAGCATATAAATTAACTGATACGTAGCATTAGCGTACAATTCATCAGACACATACGTAGCGTTTACGTACAAAGGTTTAAGGACATTTAAGATTTGAACGGAGCGAATATGAAAAGATCCGGATCCGCTGCGGAGTAGAAAATTGCAAATATTTGTATCGAATCTATGAAGTGGCAAATAGATTCGCTCATCTCTAATTGTGATTATCCATAGTGTCTACTTTACTCCATATTACCTCCAGGAGTTACGACCACTCTCCAATTCAGTAATAGTGACTGCGCCTGCACACTAGAGAGACAGGTGCCCTTTCCTATAACATGCAAGTTCGACCACCAGAGCTGGATTGCAGGGTGGTCATAACCTCGGAAACAAGCAGTGTATAATGCAATGAAAAACTGAACCAGGCCGGGAAAGGAGGCAATTTTGATACTCACAATACATTAGTTAATGCCTTGTATTAACTTTACTGAAGCAAAACAATGCTCTTAAGAAATGAAGAGTTACATCAGGGTAACACATATTTTACTTTTTCATTATTTATTTGGCAGATTGTCAATTGCTAAGGGTGGGTTCGCATTGGTGTTAAGGAATGTGGTTATATTTTCCATTATAGTACAGTTACAATGGAATATAATGGAATATTAGGACAGAAAGCAGAACAGAAGCATTTAACCCCTTCATGCTATTTGACTTGTATACTTGTCATGGAGCACTGCTACTTAATGCTCTATGACTAGTATAGACGTCATGGCATTAAAATGTCACCGTGCTTGCAGACATGGTGACAGTGCTGAGACCTCGGCTGTTGTATACAGCCAGGGGTCTCAGCTAACCAGCCCGGGACCAAAGAGGATGGTCCCAGGCCAGCGATCGGTGTGATTGGCTAGTCTTTACTGAGGGGCTGGGGGTTAGGGCGTGATCTCCCCTCCCTCCCTGCCCCGATGTTCAGGAAGGCCGAGAGGCTCAAGCAGAGTGTCAGCATACAGCTGACACTCTGCTTGAATATGCCAACATTGGTGCTGGCATCGATATCAGCCGTTTAACCCCTTCCATGCCGCGGTCCATAGGGACTACTGTATGGAAGGGGTTAATAGAGAGGGAGCTCCCTCCCTCTCCCATCAGGCCGCTGCACTGCTCTGGAGCGTCCCAATGGTTACCATGGCAACTGGACGCTTTCACAGGCATCCGGCTTGCCAAGGTATAGCTAAGCCTGATCATGCTCCTGCTAAAGGTAGGAGTCTGATCAGGCTTACTGCGAATGAAAATATACTGCAGTACAATATACAGTGTACTGAGGTGTATTATAGATTCCTCAAACCCACTGGATCTTCAAGACTTCAAGAATCAAGTGAGTCTGGGTTAAAAAAAAGTATAAAAAAAAAGTAAAAAAAAAATAAAAGTGAAAAGGAAAAAAAGTGAAAACAGTCTATATCCGTACATTTATAATTGATTTAAAAAACTATGATGGAATTGAAATTTTTGCCCACCTCACTTCCCAAAAAAGGTATTAAAAGTCACCAAAAGAGTTTTATGTAGCCCAAAATAGTACCAATCAACCCATCACCTCATTCCACAAAAATTGAGACCCTACATGAGGCAATCACCCCCAAAAAATAATGAAAATATAATGAAAATAAAAAAATATGGCTTGCAGAAAATGGAGACACAAAAATTATTTTTTGATCTAAAAGGTATTGCAGTCTCCATAACAACCAGCTCTCTAAAAATATCACATGACCTAACCATTTAGGTGATAACTGTAAAAAATTAAAATAAAAACTGTGCCAAAAAATGGAGACACAAAAACATGTTTTTTTTTCTAAAATGCTTTTATTGTTTAAAACCAAACTAATAAAAAATAGACATATTAGGTATTGCTGCATCAGTAACAACCTCATCTATAAAAATATCACATGATCTAACCCCTAAGTGAATGTTGTAAAAAAATAAACTAAAACTGTGCCAAAACAACCAATTTTATTGGACTATTTGACTAATAAAGTGGAATATTGAATGATCAATGAAAATTTCAACTTGTCCAGCAAAAAATGAGCCCCTACATATGACAATCGTCAGAAAAATAGAAAAAAATATCCTTCAGAGAATAGAGACACAAAAAACATGATTTTTTTTCATGATCTAACGTGTCAGATGAGCACTGTAAAAAACAAAATAAAAACTGTGCCAGAACAGCCATTTTTTGTTACCTTGCCTAACAAAAAGTGTTATATAAAGCAATCAAAAATCATATGTAACCAAAAATAGTATCAATAAAACTGTCACCTTATCCCTTAGTTTCCAAAATACGGCCACTTTTTGGTTGTTTCTACTGTAGGGGTGCATCGGGGTCTTCAAATGGGACATGGTGTCTAAAAACCAGTCCAGCAAAATTTGCCTTCCTAAAACCATCTCGCGCACCTTTCCGTCTGAGCCCTGCCGTGTGAAATTACAGTAGTTTACAACCACATGTGGGGTGTTTCTGTGAATCAGAGAAACAGGATAATAGTTTTTGAGTTTTGTTTGGCTATTAACCCTTCATGTGTTACAGGAAAAAATGGATAAAAATGGAAAATCTGCCAAAAAAAAGTAAAATTTCGAAATCTTCATCTCTATTCTTGTGAAATTCATAAAGGGATAACAAAGTTTTTAAAAATCAGTTTTGAAAACCTTGAGTGGTGTAGTTTCTAAAATGGGGAATTTTATGGTGTTTTCTATTATATAAGCCCCACAAAGTGACTTTAGAACTGAACTGGTCCTTAAAAAATTGTTTTGGAAAATTTCTTAAAAATGTTAAGAATTGCTTCTAAAATTCTAAGCCTTCTCACGTCCCTAAAAATACAATTATATCTACAAAATTATGCCAACATAAAGTAGACAAATGAGAAACTATTTTGTGAGGATTTATTATCTGCCTTAAAAGCAGAGAAATAAAAATTTAGAAAATTTCAAATTCTTCCAAATTCTCTGTAAATTTCAGATTTAAAAAAAAAAAAAAATAATGGTGATTCATATTGACTCAAATTTACCACTGTCATGACGTACAATGTGTCACAAGAAAACAATCTCAGAATGGCTTGGATACGTAAAAGTTTTCCAAAGCTATTACCACATAAAGTGACACATGACCGATTTCCAAACTTTGACCTGGTCCATTAGGTGAAAAATGGCAATGTCATGAAGGGGTTAAGAGGCATTACATTTTACTCCATCCTAATACATGTGTATGGCACCAAATAACTGTTCTTTTTGATTAGCAAAACGAATCCCATGAAGTGGAATTTGATCTGAAATTCAGGATAAATTAGATTCGCCTCAAAGCAAAATTTCCTTGTGCTTCATGTCAGTGAATCGATTTAACCTGAAATAGTGTAAAAAAACAAAAAATCCACACTTACCTCCTCCATTTGCTCGTGATGAGCCGCCATCTTGATTGAAGATCTCACACAAAATCCTGTGCGTGGTGACATATGACATCATCACGCTGGCTGGCATGATGACATAATCTCGCACCGCACAAGATTTCACTCCAGATCTTCAAGCAAGATGGTGGCGGCCGGCCTATCGCAAGCAAATGGAGGCGCCATGTATAAGTTAATATTTTTTAATGTTAATTTTACACTTTTTTTACACTTAGATGCCGCAATCAGGTATGAATCCGGCATCTGAGGGGTACAATGACAGGGGCGACACTATCACAGCTCCCTGCCATTGCACCTGCTACTTACAAACAATGTGCTTTGCAAAAAAAGTTTTTTTGTAAAATTTGGCGAATCGGCCAAATTGAACTTTTGAAAAGTTGACAGTCGACGGTCTTTTTTGCTTTCCATCCTAAAATTCCATTATATTCCGTTATAACTCTGTTATAAGGAAACCTATAATCAAATTCCCTCAGGACAATGTGAACCCACGGTAACAGTTTTATGGAGTCAATTTGATGCAATCATCTTACAGACTTTGCTTTATTACCATTCTTCTGTAAATGTCCTTATTTTTGTCTTTCTTATTTAGTTTACTTATTCGATTGAACCCATGCATGTTAAACAAGGCTTGGCCCATCATCATTACAGCTCTATTCACTTTGTATGGTAATTCATCCGTTGTCACATAGGAGCCAGCTGTAAATCGTTCTTTACCGGAGCAATTATGAAGGCCCTGAATAAAACCTTTTAAAACATAATTCTTCAGATGATTTTTTGTCAAGCAGCCAAATGTGAAGAACCAAATATCCTCCAGAATTGGATCATCTGGGTATGTGGATGGATGATAGGTTAGAAACCTTTCCTCCAGACCCTCAATGTTATTTGATATAGGACTAAACACGAAGCTACAATTAATGGGTTTTCCATAATATTCAGAAGAAACCAGGTCTGAATCATGAGACCAAGATGCCAAAAAAATAAAAGTTTTATTTCTGATACTTAGCGATTGACCACATAGCATATGTTTCACCAGTCCATTACTTGTGCCACAAATTATAACAACTTCAGCTTTTAATTTTTCTGTGACCGATGGATCTATGAATTTTTCTTCTGTAATAGCAAATACCAGCTCAATGCATATTCCAGCTTTAGTGAGCTCCTTGCTCACACGACGAACTTCCTGTTCTCCAGTTTCATCATTTGACGTAAGAAGACAAACCATGTTCCACTGAAAATATGACAAAAACTTCACTAAAGCCGCGTATTGTATCTCGTTATCACCCACTGTCCGAAAGAAGTGCGGATACAATCTTCTGTCACTGAGTGCAGGATCTCGTGCTCCAAAACTAATCTGAAAATGAAAAGCAAAATGATTTACAACTTTACTCTTGGAAAATACTCCCATAAACATTTACTCTTGTCTTGATTAGAGATGAGCGAGCATGCTCGAGAGCCATTTTCGCGTATTTGCGTACACATTTTAAAATTGGTACTCTAATACATACGCATATTTTAATCTGTACAGTAATGCATACGCATTTTAACAATTTGTACGTTATGCGTACGCATTTGTGTACAGATGAAAATATGCGTATGTATTAGCGTACCAATTTTAAAATGTGTACGCAAATACGCGAAAATGCCACTCGAGCATGCTCGCTCATCTCTAGTCTTGATTAATGGCAGAGGCAAGTGGTGCTTGGATACTGTAATCCCGCCCGTACCTCTGCAGTACACGCTCCAGGGGCTGCTCAAGTTTCAGTAATGATCCAAACTAAAGTGTTATTGCACAAGGCACCAAAAAAAAAAAAAAAAAGCAAGACGGTCATCTCTAAAAGGCAGTCATCTATCAGCAGATTTATCAGACCGCTACAACTAACCCAGGCTGGGAAATAGATGACAGCCTTTCATCCTGGACACACCCCCGCCCCCTTCCTCAGGCAGCCAATCAATAATCATCAACACTCATGAACAACAGAAACTCACAGCAGGAAAGCTAGGCATTGTGGGGATTGTAGTTCTGTGAGGGAATATCAGGAGCCATGATACTCTCATTGTGTTGCAGGATCACACAGGAGCTAGACAAATGGATTGCAATCTAAATTAAAGCTCTGATTATATATACAGGTATGGGCTCTGGTTATATGTACAGGTATGGGCTCTGGTTACATGTACAGGTATGGGTTCTGGTTATATGTACAGGTATGGGTTCTGGTTATATGTACAGGTATGGGTTCTGGTTATATGTACAGGTATGGGTTCTGGTTATATGTACAGGTATGGGTTCTGGTTATATGTACAGGTATGGGTTCTGGTTATATGTACAGGTATGGGCTCTGGTTATATGTACAGGTATGGGTTCTGGTTATATGTACAGGTATGGGTTCTGGTTATATGTACAGGTATGGGTTCTGGTTATATGTACAGGTATGGGTTCTGGTTATATGTATAGGTATGGGTTCTGGTTATATGTACAGGTATGGGTTCTGGTTATATGTATAGGTATGGGTTCTGGTTATATGTAAAGGTATGGGTTCTGGTTATATGTATAGGTATGGGTTTCTGGTTATATGTACAGGTATGGGTTCTGGTTATATGTATCAGGTATGGGTTCTGGTTATATGTACAGGTATGGGTTCTGGTTATATGTACAGGTATGGGTTCTGGTTATATGTACAGGTATGGGTTCTGGTTATATGTACAGGTATGGGTTTCTGGTTATATGTACAGGTATGGGTTCTGGTTATATGTACAGGTATGGGTTCTGGTTATATGTACAGGTATGGGTTCTGGTTATATGTACAGGTATGGGTTCTGGTTATATGTATAGGTATATGGGTTCTGGTTATATGTACAGGTATGGGTTCTGGTTATATGTATAGGTATGGGTTCTGGTTATATGTACAGGTATGGGTTCTGGTTATATGTATAGGTATGGGTTCTGGTTATATGTACAGGTATGGGTTCTGGTTATATGTACAGGTATGGGTTCTGGTTATATGTACAGGTATGGGTTCTGGTTATATGTACAGGTATGGGTTCTGGTTATATGTACAGGTATGGGTTCTGGTTATATGTACAGGTATGGGTTCTGGTTATATGTACAGGTATGGGTTCTGGTTATATGTACAGGTATGGGTTTCTGGTTATATGTACAGGTATGGGTTCTGGTTATATGTACAGGTATGGGTTCTGGTTATATGTATAGGTATGGGTTCTGGTTATATGTACAGGTATGGGTTCTGGTTATATGTACAGGTATGGGTTCTGGTTATATGTACAGGTATGGGCTCTGGTTATATGTACAGGTATGGGTTCTGGTTATATGTATAGGTATGGGTTCTGGTTATATGTACAGGTATGGGTTCTGGTTTTATATGTACAGGTATGGGTTCTGGTTATATGTACAGGTATGGGTTCTGGTTATATGTACAGGTATGGGTTCTGGTTATATGTACAGGTATGGGTTCTGGTTATAATGTACAGGTATGGGTTCTGGTTATATGTACAGGTATGGGTTCTGGTTATATGTATAGGTATAGGTACAGGTATGGGTTCTGGTTATATGTAGGTACAGGTATGGGTTCTGGTTATATGTACAGGTATGGGTTCTGGTTATATGTACAGGTTATGCGGTTCTGGTTATATGTACAGGTTATGGGTTCTTGGTTATATGTACAGGTTATGGGTTCTGGTTATATGTACAGGTAATGGGTTCTGGTTATATGTACAGGTATGGGTTCTGGTTATATGTATAGGTATGGGTTTTGGTTATATGTACAGGTATGGGTTCTGGTTATATGTACAGGTATGGTCTCTGGTTATATGTACAGGTATGGGTTCTGGTTATATGTACAGGTATGGGTTCTGGTTATATGTATAGGTATGGGTTCTGGTTATATGTACAGGTATGGTTTCTGTTATATTATAGGTATGGGTTCTGGTTATATGTACAGGTATGGGTTCTGGTTATATGTACAGGATGGGTTCTTGGTTATATGTACAGGTATGGGCTCTGGTTATATGTACAGGTATGGGTTCTGGTTATATGTACAGGTATGGGTCTGGTATATGTACAGGTATGGGTTCTGGTTATATGTACAGGTATGGGTTTCTGGTTATATGTACAGGTATGGGTTCTGGTTATATGTACAGGTATGGGTTCTGGTTATATGTACAGGTATGGGTTCTGGTTATATGCTACAGGTATGGGTTCTGGTTATATGTTACAGGTATGGGTTCTTGGTTATATGTACAGGTATGGGTTCTGGTTATATGTACAGGTATGGGCTCTGGTTATATGTACGGTATGGGTTTCTGGTTATATGTACAGGTATGGGTTCTGGTTATATGTACAGGTATGGGTTCTGGTTATATGTACAGGTATGGGTTCTGGTTATATGTACAGGTATGGGTTTCTGGTATATGTAAGGTATGGGTTCTGGTTATATGTACAGGTTATGTGGTTGCTGGTTATATGTACAGGTATGGGTTCTGGTTATATGTACAGTATGGGTTCTGTTATGTATAGGTATGGTTCTGGTTATATGTACAGGTATGGGTTCTGGTTATATGTACAGGTATGGGTTTGGTTATATGTATAGGTATGGGTTCTGGTTATATGTACAGGTATGGGTTCTGGTTTATATGTACAGGTATGGGTTCTGGTTATATGTATAGGTATGGGTTCTGGTTATATGTAAAGGTATTCTGGTTATATGTATAGGTATGGGTTCTGGTTATATGTACAGGTATGGGCTCTGGTTATATGTACAGGTATGGGTTCTGGTTATATGTACAGGTATGGGTTCTGGTTATATGTATAGGTATGGGTTCTGGTTATATGTACAGGTATGGGTTTCTGGTTATATGTACAGGTATGTATGGGTTCTGGTTATATGTACAGGTATGGGTTCTGGTTATATATGTACAGGTATGGGTTCTGGTTATATGTACAGGTATGGGTTCTGGTTATATGTACAGGTATGGGTTCTGGTTTATATGTACAGGTATGGGTTCTGGTTATATGTATAGGTATGGGTTCTGGTTATATGTACAGGTATGGGGTTCTGGTTATATGTATAGGTATGGGTTCTGGTTATATGTACAGGTATGGGTTCTGGTTATATGTATAGGTATGGGTTTCTGGTTATATGTACAGGTATGGGTTCTGGTTATATGTATAGGTATGGGTTTCTGGTTATATGTATAGGTATGGGTTCTGGTTATATGTAGGTATGGGTTCTGGTTATATGTAGGTATGGGTTCTGGTTATATGTACAGGTATGGGTTCTGGTTATATGTATAGGTATGGGTTCTGGTTATATGTATAGGTATTGGTTTCTGGTTATATGTACAGGTATGGGTTTCTGGTTATATGTACAGGTATGGGTTTCTGGTTATATGTATAGGTATGGGTTCTGGTTATATGTACAGGTATGGGTTCTGGTTTATATGTACAGGTATGGGTTCTGGTTATATGTACAGGTATGGGTTCTGGTTATATGTACAGGTATGGGTTCTGGTTATATGTATAGGTATGGGTTCTGGTTATATGTACAGGTAGGTATGGGTTCTGGTTATATGTACAGGTATGGGTTCTGGTTATATGTACAGGTATGGTTCTGGTTATATGTACAGGTATGGGTTCTGGTTATATGTACAGGTATGGGCTCTGTTTATTATGTACAGGTATATGGGCTCTGGTTATATGTACAGGTATGGGTTTGGTTATATGTAAGATGGTTCGGTATTTACAGTATGGGTTTGGTTATATGTACGTATTGGTTCTGGTTATATGTACAGGTATGGGTTCTGGTTATATGTTACAGGTATGGTTTTGTTTACATGTATAGGTATGGGTTTCTGGTTATATGTACAGGTATGGGTTCTGGTTTTATGTACAGGTATGGGTTCTGGTTATATGTACAGGTATGGCTCTGGTTATATGTACTGGTATGGGTTCTGGTTATATGTATAGTATGGGCTCTGGTTATATGTACAGGTATGGGTTCTTGGTTATATGTACAGTATGGGTTCCTGGTTATATGTACAGGTATGGGTTCTGTTATATGTACTGGTATGGGTTCTTGTTACATGTACAGTATGGGCTCTGGGTTATATGTACAGGTATGGGTTCTGGTTACATGTTATAGGTATGGGTTCTGGTTATATGTACAGGTATGGGTTCTGGTTATATGTACAGGTATGGGTTCTGGTTATATGTACAGGTATGGGCTCTGGTTATATTGTACAGGTATGGGTTCTGGTTATATGTATAGGTATGGGTTCTGGTTATATGTACAGGTATGGGTTCTGGTTATATGTATAGGTATGGGTTCTGGTTATATGTACAGGTATGGGTTCTGGTTATATGTATAGGTATGGGTTCTGGTTATATGTACAGGTATGGGTTCTGGTTATATGTACAGGTATGGGTTCTGGTTATATGTACAGGTATGGGTTCTGGTTATATGTATAGGTATGGGTTCTGGTTATATGTACAGGTATGGGTTTCTGGTTATATGTACAGGTATGGGTTTCTGGTTATATGTATAGGTATGGGTTTCTGGTTATATGTACAGGTATGGGTTCTGGTTATATGTACAGGTATGGGTTCTGGTTATATGTACAGGTATGGGTTCTGGTTATATGTACAGGTATGGGTTCTGGTTATATGTATAGGTATGGGCTCTGGTTTATATGTACAGGTATGGGTTCTGGTTATATGTACAGGTATGGGTTCTGGTTATATGTACAGGTATGGGTTCTGGTTATATGTACTGGTATGGGTTCTGGTTATATGTACTGGTATGGGTTCTGGTTACAATTTACAGGTATGGGCTCTGGTTATATGTACAGGTATGGGTTCTGGTTACATGTATAGGTATGGGTTCTGGTTATATGTACAGGTATGGGTTCTGGTTATATGTACAGGTATGGGTTCTGGTTTCATATACAGGTATGGGCTCTGGTTATATGTACAGGTATGGGTTCTGGTTATATCTATAGGTATGGGCTCTGGTTATATGTACAGGTATGGGTTCTGGTTATATGTACAGGTATGGGTTCTGGTTAAATGTACAGGTATGGGCTCTGGTTATATGTACTGGTATGGGTTCTGTTTACATGTACAGGTATGGGCTCTGGTTATATGTTCAGGTATGGGTTCTGGTTATATGTACAGGTATGGGTTCTGGTTATATGTACAGGTATGGGTTCTGGTTATATGTACAGGTCTGGGTTCTGGTTATATGTATAGGTATGTGTTCTGGTTATATGTATAGGTATGGGTTCTGGTTATATGTATAGGTATGAGTTCTGGTTATATGTACAGGTATGGGTTCTGGTTATATGTATAGGTATGAGTTCTGGTTATATGTACAGGTATGGGTTCGGGTTATATGTACAGGTATGGGTTCTGGTTATATGTATAGGAATGGGTTCTGGTTGTATGTAATGGTATGGGATCTGGTTATATGTATAGGTATGGGTTCTGGTTATATGTACAGGTATGGGCTCTGGTTATATGTACAGGTATGGGCTCTGGTTATATGTACAGGTATGGGTTCTGGTTATATGTATAGGTATGGGCTCTGGTTATATGTACAGGTATCGGTTCTGGTTATACGTACAGGTATGGCCTCTGGTTTTACGTACAGGTATGGGTTCTGGTTATACGTACAGGTATGGGCTCTGGTTATATGTACAGGTATGGGTTCTGGTTATATGTACAGGTATGGGTTCTGGTTATATGTACAGGTATGGGCTCTGGTTATATGTACAGGTATGGGCTCTGGTTATATGTACAGGTATGGGTTCTGGTTATAAGTACAGGTATGGGTTCTGGTTATATGTACAGGTATGGGTTCTGGTTATATATACAGGTATGGGTTCTGGTTATATATACAGGTATGGGTTCTGGTTATATGTACAGGTATGGGTTCTGGTTATATGTACAGGTATGGGTTATGGTTATATGTACAGGTATGGGCTCTGGTTATATGTACAGGTATGGGTTCTGGTTATATGTATAGGTATGGGTTCTGGTTATACGTACAGGTATGGGTTCTGGTTATATGTACAGGTATGGGCTCTGTTTATATGTACAGGTATGGGCTCTGGTTATATGTACAGGTATGGGTTCTGGTTATATGTATAGGTATGGGCTCTGGTTATATGTACAGGTATCGGTTCTTGTTATACGTACAGGTATGGGTTCTGGTTATACATACAGGTATGGGTTCTGGTTATATGTACAGGGTATGGGATTCTGGTTATATGTACAGGTATGGGTTCTGGTTATACGTACAGGTATGGGTTCTGGTTATATGTACAGGTATGGGCTCTGGTTATATGTACAGGTATGGGTTCTGGTTATAAGTACAGGTATGGGTTCTGGTTATAAGTACAGGTATGGGTTCTGGTTATATGTACAGGTATGGGTTCTGGTTATATATACAGGTATGGGTTCTGGTTATATATACAGGTATGTGTTCTGGTTATATGTACAGGTATGGGTTCTGGTTATATGTACAGGTATGGGTTCTGGTTATATGTACAGGTATGGGTTCTGGTTATATGTATAGGTATGGGTTCTGGTTATATGTACAGGTATGAGTTCTGGTTATATGTACAGGTATGGGTTCTGGTTATATGTACAGGTATGGGTTCTGGTTATATGTACAGGTATGGGTTCTGGTTATATGTACAGGTATGGGTTCTGGTTATATGTATAGGTATGGGTTCTGGTTATATGTATAGGTATGGGTTCTAGTTATAGGTATAGGTATTGGCTCTGGTTATATGTAAAGGTATGGGTTCCTGTTATATGTATAGGTATGCGCTCTGGTTGTATGTACAGGTATGGGTTCTGGTTATATGCATAGGTATGGGCTCTGGTTATTTGTATAGGTATGGGCTCTGGTTATATGTATAGGTATGGGTTCCTGTTATATGTATAAGTATGGGCTCTGGTTATATCTACAGGGATGGGCTCTGGTTATATTTATATGTATGGGCTCTGGTTATACGTATAGGTATGGGTTCTGGTTATATGTACAGGTATGGTGTCACGGAAAGACATACGGGGATAAGATGTGCCCTGACTTTCCTCACAATTTTCCCTGCCTACTTGCCTCACCCTAGGCCAAGGGTCCTAGGGGGACAACTGGACGACAATCCCTACTCTTTATAAGTGAGGGATAGGGAAGGGAAGAAAAAGAAGGCAAACACAAGCACGAACAAACACAATGCGAATAGTCAGCTAAGCAAAGTCAAACCGGGAGAGTATGTCAGGAGCCGAGGGATAAGCAGAATCGAGGTCGAGGTCACAAGCAATAGTACTGGATACACGGTAAGGTCACAAGTCAAATAACGCATAGCACTGCAAAGAAAGGAACTTCAATAACAGGCAACTTGCTAGGCAGTTGCCATCTTTAATTAGCCCGCCCAGGATCATGTGATGTGGCCAGCATCACATGACCTGAGGCGGAGCATTGCTGCCAAAACAATATTCAAAGTAGCCTTGTGGTGTGATCAGCACCACATGGCTAAAAACCCAAAAGATAATTAACTGATGAAGTGCTGGCTGACCAGACCAGCACTTCAATTCCCTAATGGTCATCCCTACGGGAGCGGAGAGGTCCGGTGGCGCTGCACGGAGGGAGCGCATCACCGACCTGCCGTTACAGTTCACCCCTCTTGACGAGGGGCCACCGGACCCTTACCAGGGGGAAATCGGCTTATCGGGATGCAACCGACGGAAAGCTCTAATCCATTGGCATGAATCCTGGTCAACAGCACCCAGCTTCTATCCTCTGGTTCAAATCCCCTCCAGTGTACCAAATATTGTAACGAGTTTCGGACCTTTCTGACATCCACAATATCCGAAATCTCATGTTCAGTCTGCCCATCCACCTCAATTGGAGGCGGAGGGTGTTCTTCAGGCAGTACCGGAGGAATGAACCTCTTAAGCAGTGACTTGTGGAATACATCATGAATTCGGAAAGACTTATGCAGGCGCAACTTAAAGGATACCGGATTAATCAGTTTAATTATTTCATACGGCCCTATAAAACGAGGTGCAAACTTTTGAGAAGCTACCTTAATACGTAGTTTCTTTGTGGACAGCCACACCTTGTCCCCAACACTGAACTCAACCCCTTGAGAACATCTCCTATCTGCTTTGGTTTTTTGAGTGTCTTGGGCTTTTGCTAGGTTCGTTTGAACCTTAGCCCAAACTGTGCACAGTTCCTGAAACAAGCCCTTAATCTCAAGTACAGTAGGATGTGATTGAGAGAAAGAACCAAAACAAGGATGAAAGCCCATATTGCAAAAAAAAAGGAGAAACTCCAGAGGAAGAGTTAACACGGTTATTCAATGCAAATTTGTCCAGAGACAAAAATTTGACCCACAGATACTGGTTCTCAGACACATAACATCTTAAGAATTGCTCAACAGATTGGATAACCCGTTCGGTTTGCCCATTACTCTCCAGATGGAATGCAGATGAGAAAGACAAAGAAGTGCCTATCTTCTGACAGAAGGCCTTCCAAAATCTAGACACAAATTGCACCCCTCGGTCCGACATAATATTATCTGGAGCATCATGCAGTCTGAAAACGTGATCAATAAATATAGCAGCCAGTGCCTTGGCCGACGGAAGTTTACACAAAGGGATAAGATGAGACATCTTACTAAAACGATCGACCACCACCAAAATAACAGTTTTGCCTTTTTTCAGCCAATCAGCATCAAAGGGAAGACTGTGGGAATGCCTGCTGTGATGTAACAGCCCCTATACCTCCCCAGCAGTGATTGGCTGGCAGTGACATGTGACCTAAATTTACATAAGGTAGGGACCTGCAGCATCAGCCTCAGGCCTCATTCACACGTCCGCAAAAATCGTCCGCATCCGATCCGCAATTTGCGGACCAGGTGCGGACCCATTCACAGTCAATGGGGCCGCAAAAGATGCAGACGGCACACTGTGTGCCGTCCGCATCCGCACTTCCGTTCCGTGGGTCCGGAAAAAAATAGAACATGTCCTATTCTTGTCCGGATCCACGGACAGGGAAAGGCATTTCTATCATGTGCGTTCCGCAAATTGCGGACTGCACATGGGCCGCTGTCCGTGTTTTGCGGATCCGCAAAACACGGACAACACCAAACGGACATCTGAATGAGCCCTTAGGGAGCCTCAGAGGCAGGGCCGGACTGGGACTAAAAAGCAGCCCTGCCACACAAATCCCACCAGCCCACATACAAACTTTACAAACTTTGCCGATGTTATGCATGAACGTATCAGCATAATATTACTGTCACTATATTTTTCTGTATGGGATAATGGAGATGGCACACACATAGCTCACATCACTAACTGCCATAACTGCCATCTCTATTATCCTATACAGGATGGGGCCTTAAGTATATAGTCCCGCTCCCAATTAAACCCCCCCCCCCCGGTCATCACGTTGTTTGGGGGCACTTACTTACAGCAGTGCAGCCACTAACTTTCCCCTACCACCCTCTGAGTCCTTCTGCGCATGTGTGATGTCAGCCCAGGGCCGGCTCCAGGTTCAGGTGGGCCCTTGGGTGATAAAGTCTCAGAGGGCCCCCTTACAGAGTGATAACTATCTGTGTATAGATAATATAGTAGATGTCCCCTGTAGTCCTTTGTAACTGTAGAGGTAACACAGTGATGGCTATTGTTACCTGCAGTCCTGTGTAAAATCACAGATAACACTAGTACTGATAATGTGGTACTACCACAGATCAGCGTCTTGTGCCCCCATCAGACCTCAGATCAGCGTCTTTTGCCCCCATCAGACCTCAGGTCAGCGTCTTGTGCCCCCATCAGACCTCAGGTCAGCATCTTGTGCCCCCATCAGACCTCAGGTCAGCTTAATGTGCCCCCATCAGACCTCAGATCAGCGTCTTGTGCCCCCATCAGACCTCAGATCAGCGTCTTTTGCCCCCATCAGACCTCAGGTCAGCGTCTTGTGCCCCCATCAGACCTCAGGTCAGCGTCTTGTGCCCCCATCAGACCTTAGAAGGGCTGTTGGGTTCTTTGTGGGTGATTCCTGCCTAACAGAGAACTAAATGCAGGCCCTAACACTCTCCCTGAAACGCAGCAGCTTTATCCCTAATGACATCCAGACAGCATCTGATCCGAGCACCGCGGCCAGTCACTAGTATATTCCAGGGTCACCTGATCAGGCCAGCCAACCCCTGCTATCGACATGTAAGGGCCCCACGTGGTGCTGGGTGTACCGCAGAGTCTGCCGGCTTGTGATTGGCTGAGTTTTTAGGCGCCAAAAATGCACAATGCGGAAGTTGCCATTTCCTCGAGCATGGCGAGATACTCGTCCGAGCAGCGAGCACTTACGAGTACCGTAATACTCGAATGAGCACCAAGCTCGGACGAGTATGCTCGCTCATCTCTAGTAATATCCAACACACCTTTATTTAGGAAAATTTGCATCCAGGTAACAAACTTCTGGCGCTATCTTGGTTTCTAGCAGGCTTTAGCTTATATAACTTGGCACGCAAAAATCCTCTGTTATATCTCTGTAGCTCACTGCTGTACTAACTTACTATGAACTTGGATTTCTCCCAATGCTGCAGTTTTCTGCTTGGTCTGACTTATCTTGTGCCAGGGAAACTTCCTTCTGGCTGCTGTGGCTGTAATCCTGTCTTTATGATAAACTATACAGTAGCTCTGCCTTTGTTTTGCTGGTACACCAGGAACATTACATAGTAAAACAGTTGCAAAACGTTGTATAGATATACACATTTTTGCGAGTCCTGGAATAAGAATGCATATATTGACATTTGGGTTAGCAGGCAAAGATAGAAGCAAGGTAGAAAGAGTCTTAACACCACTCTGGGTGTTACAGGGTGTCACAGCCAATGTGTCTTGGGCCATAACTTTTTTGTTTTCCACTATTTCCATCATTCACTACTACTACAACTTACAATCTCATTCTTTTTTTTTTCCCTCAATGATAATTCTTTGTCTTTCCAAATTCAGGGGGGACAGTGGTCTCTACTACTACTTTTGGATGGAAAGCTGGTGCCTCTATTACCCATATTATATCCCTGGGTCTTTCATATAGAACCATCCATATCCCTGACATTTTTGAATCTACTGTATTGTACACATTAACTTAGGTGTGGAATGGTTTTCAAGTTTGTCTTCTGGAACCTAGAGAGGCGAAATAAAATGCGTAGTGCCTTGGAGAAGGGACACTTTGAAGTCTGGACAATTGTAGACATTTGCTTATTTCTAGTATGCAAATCCATCAACTCTTTAGTTTATTTCACTTTAAAGGGTGAACTTACATTGACTTCTACTGTTTAATAATGTTTAACTGCATTTTATATGTTTGCTGTGAAATATATCCTGTTTATTTGTACAGCACTGTCGAAAGAGTTAAGGTATACTGAGATACTTTTGGGACTTTCTAGCTAACAATGAAAAGCTGGTAATTTTCCACAGCTACCATAGGGTTAAGGAATACTGACATACTTTTGGGACTTTCTAGCTAATAATGAGAAGCTGGTAATTTTCCACAGCTACCATAGGGTTTAACCTATAGGATGCCAGCGCCATATCTGTACGGTGCAGCAGGGCTGAACTTAAGTCCTAGCAGCATACAGGTATGGCATGCTGATTGGGCGGGTGCAGGAGCTGGGCCCACCCGATCAACAGCACAGCCTTGGCTGTATGCCAGTGTATTAACCCCTTGTATGTCATATTCATCTCTGAAAACAAACACAGGGCTTCCTCTACATCTCAATCTGCTCCCTGTGCTGCAGTGACAGCGACCCAATGCCTTGCAGAGGAATTGGAGCTTCCCTTCTATGGAAGGACAGGATATCCAGCCTCCAGGCTGGTTATCCTAGGCAACTATCAGTGTACTACAGTGATAGTTTAATGTAGAACAATACAACATGTCTGATAGTGGGTGAATAGCAAATAAAGGCATAAAGAATAAATGCATGAATAAAAAAATATACAATTTTCCTGTAATGCAGACGTATAAAAGTAAAAAAAAAGACACATTAGGTAATTCATATGTATCCCCAAATGGTACTAATCAGACCGTAACCTCATCCCACAAAAAATGCGCCTCCACACAAATCTATAGGCAGAAAAAAAATGTATGGTTTTCAGAAAATGGTAGCACAAAAACATTTTTTTTTTCTTTTGAAAAATACTTTTACTTTGTAAAACTTACAACAAAAACATAGACAGATCAGGTATTGATCAGTCTGTAATGATCTGCTCTATAAAAAACGTCACATGAGCTACCCCCACGATCTACCCCATTAAAAAAATTAATAAATAAAAACTTGCAAAAATGTAATATTAAACAATGAAACGTATCCAAAAATAATACCAATAAAAACGGCAACTCTTATTACAAAAAAAGGCCCTGCATAAGACAATCACCCAACAAATAAAATAAAATATTTATATTTCAGAAAATGTAGACATAAAAATGATTTTTAAAAATTCTTTTGACATTTTACATTTCACACGGTACCAGTTAAAATGGTTAGTATATAAAATGAGAATGCTTGGCCTGGGAGAAAATGTCTGTATGTGGGTAAGTAACTGGCTCACTGATAGAAAACAGAGGGTGGTTATTAACGGTAGATACTCAGATTGGGTCACTGTCACTAGTGGGGTACCACAGGGGTCAGTATTGGGCCCTATTCTCTTCAATATATTTATTAATGATCTTGTAGAAGGCTTGTACAGTAAAATATCAATTTTTGCAGACTAAACTGTGTAAAGTAATTAACACAGAAGAGGACAGTATACTGTATATATATACTACAGAGGACAGTACACTGCTACAGATGGATCTGGATAGACTGGAGGCTTGGGCAGAGAAGTGGCAGATGAGGTTTAACACTGACAAATGTAAGAGTTCAGGAGGGGCCTGGATGTATTTCTGGAGGGTAATAGTATTACAGGTTATAGTCACTAGAGAGGGGTTGTTGATTCAGCGAGTTATTATGATGGAGTCGGGAAGGAATTTTTTTCCCAAAAGTGGGGAAAATTGGCTTCTACCTCACAGGTTTTTTTTTTGCCTTTCTCTGGATCAACTTGTAGGAAAACAGGCCGAACTGGATGGACAGATGTCTTTTTTTTCAGCCTTATAAACTATGTTACTATGCTTTTATTGTTTAACTGAAATACATACTGAAATACATTTTAAACATAGACATATTAGGTATCACTGCACCCGTAATAACCTGCTCTATTAAAATATCCCATGACTACCCCCTCAGGTGAACTTTGTAAAAAAATAAAAATTGTGCATAAACTGGTATTTTTTGGTCACCTTGTTCCAAAAAGGATATTGTTAAATTAAATATATATATATATATATATATATATATATATATATATATATATATATACAGTACAGACCAAAAGTTTGGACACACCTTCTCATTCAAAGATTTTTCTGTATTTTCATGACTATGAAAATTGTAGATTCACACTGAAGGCATCAAAACTATGAATTAACACATGTGGAATTATATACTTAACAAAAAAGTGTGAAACAACTGAAAATATGTCTTATATTCTAGGTTCTTCAAAGTAGCCACCTTTTGCTTTGATTACTGCTTTGCAAACTCTTGGCATTCTCTTTATGAGCTTTAATAGGTAGTCACCTGAAATGGTATTCCAACAGTCTTGAAGAAGTTCCCAGAGATGCTTAGCACTTGTTGGCCCTTTTGCCTTCACTCTGCGGTCCAGTTCACCCCAAACCATCTCGATTGGGTTCAGGTCTGGTGACTGTGGAGGCCAGGTCATCTGGCGTAGCACCCCATCACTCTTCTTCTTGGTCAAATAGCCCTTACACAGCCTGGAGGTGTGTTTGGGGTCATTGTCCTGTTGATAAATAAATGATGCTCCAACTAAACGCAAACCGGATGGAATAGCATGCCGCTGCAAGATGCTGTGGTAGCCATGCTGGTTCAGTATGCCTTCAATTTTGAATAAATCCCCAACAGTGTCACCAGCAAAGTACCCCCACACCATCACACCTCCTCCTCCATGCTTCATGGTGGGAACCAGGCATGTAGAGTCCATCCGTTCACATTTTCTGCGTCGCACAAAGACACGGTGGTTGGAACCAAAGATCTCAAATTTGGACTCATCAGACCAAAGCACAGATTTCCACTGGTCTAAGGTCCATTCCTTGTGTTCTTTAGCCCAAACAAGTCTCTTCTGCTTGTTGCCTGTCCTTAGCAGTGGTTTCCTAGCAGCTATTTTACCATGAAGGCCTGCTGCACACAGTCTCCTCTTAACAGTTGTTGTAGAGATGTGTCTGCTGCTAGAACTCTGTGTGGCATTGACCTGGTCTCTAATCTGAGCTGCTGTTAACCTGCCATTTCTGAGGCTGGTGACCCGGATGAACTTATCCTCTGCAGCAGAGGTGACTCTTGGTCTTCCTTTCCTGGGGCCGTCCTCATGTGAGCCAGTTTCTTTGTAGCGCTTGATGGTCCCAACCCCATTTATAAGGCAAGAAATCCCACTTATTAAACCTGACAGGGCACACCTGTGAAGTGAAAACCATTTCAGGTGACAGACCCTGGACCACCACCCTTTGACTAGGCTGCGAGCCTTCTGTGAAAGAGGACAGCTAGCTCAGCTCTTTCCCCAGCATCAAACCCTTCTTCTTCCAGGGAGAAGCCTGAATTCCTCCAGTAAGAAGCATCCTGGTTTACTGCACACCCTGACTCGGGACTTGTTTCCCATTGTGGTGCACCACCTTTACCATCCACCCCGGAGTGCAGCAACATATGGTTTTCTTTTAGTAGTAGAATTTTTTGTGAAATTTGTAATGGATCCGTTTCATTTAGAATTGATTGCTCATCTATACTCCATACCAAGAACTTACCTGAGTATATCCATACATACCCAAAAACCGAGCCATTGATACGGTGGTAGTAGAATGTAGATCTCCAATAAACCCAGCTACTGTACCATGATCCTGACATGAATAATTTGGAACAGTTATTCTTTTTCCAGACAATATTTTCAAAACATCCCTTATAGATCTTTTCACATCACCACATGAATCATACAGATGATAGCCCAGGGTTATATTAGGTAATACATTTAAATTGTTCACCGATTCAATGGCAAATTTAAAAGCCAAAATATGTCTATATTCTCTAAAACTGGGCCTGTCGAGAAAAGATTTCATAATGTTAATCATAATGTAATTATTAAAACAGTATTAGTCACAGACTTTCTATAACTATTTATCATTTTTTATTTTAAATATTGATTTCATTTAGAGATGAGCAAAGTTTTCAAAAAAAAAAAAAAAAAAAAGTGTGAACTTAGCCTTACAAGTCATTGCGAGTGCCAGTTATAAAGAACTGTGTGGTGGCCCAAGATTCTACTATAGATTTCTATACAACCTGTTTTGTTACACACTGATACAAGTAGTGGCCCCCTGACAGAGTGGAGAGGGATACAGAAACAAAGTTGGAGGAGACAGCACGTCCTTAATGAAGCTTTATTCCGGATGCTACGTTTCGGCCCAGGAGGCCTTTATCAAGCATGCTGTCTCCTCCAACTTTGTTTCTGTATGCTGATTGCTTTTTGAAGGAATTCACTACCCTTCCTGGAGACGTGCACCCTCATCCACCCACTTTGTGGGGTGCTGCCCTACCTGCTTTTTTACAAAGAGTGGAGAGGGAGTCAGCAGTGAGTTTCTGTTGATGTAACATACAAAGTAACACAGTAACATCGTTTATAAGGCTGAAAAAAGACATCTGTCCATCCAGTTTGGCCTGTTATCCTACAAGTTGATCCAGAGGAAGGAAAAAAACCCAGGGAGATAGAAGCCAATTTTCCCCACTTTAGGGGAAATAAATCCTTCCTGACTCCAATAAGACATCAGAATAACTCCCTGGATCAACGACCCATCTCTAGTAACTATAACCTGTAATATTATTACCCTCCAGAAATACATCCAGGCCCTTCTTGAACTCTTTTAGTGAACTTACCATCACCACCTCCACAGGCAGAGAGTTCCAGAGTCTCACTGCTCTTACCGTAAAGGCAGACCCCTCCCCCTCTCTGGTTGTGGAGATCCTTTCTAAACAGACTGTAACCCTGTACGTTAACTGCCCAGTCATAGGTATCATCCAGCCATGTCTCAGTTATTCCCACTATGTAATAGTCCTCTTCACACATCACTAATTCCAGTTCAACAGTTTTATTAGTTAGGCTTCTGGTATTAGTGTACATACAATTAAGAGGTTTATGTATATTTTTCCCCCTACACGTTTCCTTTTGAACTGTTCTAGTTCCTCCTTCCATTCCTCCCCCAGTTCCATTACCTTGCCCCAGGTCTCTATCTGCACTATCTTCCCCTCCTATAATATAGTTACCCCCCACCCAGTCCCTAGTTTAAACACTCCTTCAGCCTTCTAGCCATCTTCTCCCCCAAAACAGCTGCCCCTTCCCCATCGAGGTGCAGACCATCCCCACAATAAAGCCTGTAGCCGACAGAGAAGTCGGCCCAGTTCTCCAAGAACCCAAACCCTTCCTTCCTACACCAGTTCTTGAGCCACTTATTTACCTCCCTAATCTCCCGCTGCCTTTCTTGTGTGGCTCGTGGTACAGGCAGTTTTTCAGAAAACACTACATTTGTGGTCCTTGCCCTAAGCTGATGACCTAAATCCCTAAAATCAGTTTTAAGGACGCTCCACCTACTTCTAACTTTGACATTGGTTCTGATATGGACCATGACTGCTGGATCTTCTTCAGCTCCTCCCAGTAATCTGTCAACCAAATCCGCGATGTGTCGAACTGGAGTGCCAGGAAGATAACGCACCGTTCAACGATCCCGGTCTTTGTGACAGATTGCCCTCTCTGTACCCCTAATAATTGAGTCTGTTTACTGTTTATTTTTCCCTTTTCTGATCCTTCAAAAGAACAACCCACAAAAAATGGCTCATGTCCAGAAACATTGTGATAGAGGCCTTATGGCTGCTCCAAAGAAAGGATCCACTGTTTTTCATTTTTCGTCATGATAGATTAGAGAAAAGGTAAAATAATTGGTAATGTCAACAAAGCCAAACATGGACAATAGTGGCCTCGTCAAAGTGGTTAGGGTGGCAACCACATGAGGAGTCAACAGTGTCTCAGTTACTTTATGGGGAGGGTGGCAACCACAATGGGAGACAGCCAGAGTCACAGATTGGGGAGGGGGGCAACAACAGTGCCATTAATGGCACACGATGGTGGGTGGCAGTAGGAGAAAAAGGCAGCAGATGTGTGGCATCAAGCGGGTGGCAGCAACAGAATAGTGGCTGTATTCATTGCTATTGTGAATCTCCTCCTCCTCCATTTCAACCCTCACAGGGCTCATGTGGACATGAGATGTAGGCACCATGTCTCATATCACCTGCCCAGCCATATTTAGCAGAGTCTGTTCCAGAACATGAGGCAGTGGAGTGCTGTTTTTCATGCTATAGTCCTGGCGACTGACAGATAAAGTGGCCTCCTCAAAGGGCCTTAGCTAACGGAATGTGTCATGTATGAGGTGCCACTGGCTAATGTCAAAGTTACACAGGGGAGTGTTCCTGTCCACTTGCATCATTAAGAATTTGTTTATGCCTTTCCTCCGCTTATATAGTCAGTCCAACATGTGGATAGTGGAGTTCCAGCTGGTGGAAATGTTGCCCCGATGTTGAGGAATGCCATTCTTCTTTGAAGCTCAAGAGCTATGTGCTTTGCAGTGTAAGAGTGGCTGAAGCGTACGCAAAGTTTCCTGGCCATTTTTAGGATGTCTTGTATATGAGTGGAAGACTTCAGGAACCACATTACAACTGGATTAAACATGTGCACCATGCTCATTGCTCAGCCCTCCTTGATGCAGTGATCACAATGTTCTTCCCATTGTCGATGACCATGGTTTCAATTTTATGATGGTGAGGGAACAGCCAGGATTTGATTTTTTGATTGAGGACGTGGAGCAGTTCCTCCCCGGTGTGACTCCATTCACCCAGGCAAACCAGATACAGATCAGCGCGATGCCAGAATGCCCTGCACAGGTGTTATGCTGGAGAAGCACTCCGAATTATGCCTGCAGTGGAGGCTAAGGACAAGGTGGAGGATGATTAGGCAGTGGAGGACATTGGTGCAGGACCCACAGCTTAAGAATGCGGAGGCGGCAGTGGGGTCACCTGGCAAAGTTGCTGATATGACTGCGCATTTAACCAATGGGCCGTAAACGACATATATTGTCCTTGATCATAGTTACAGCTCAACACGTTGGTGCTGCCGTGAACTGTGACAGACACAGACAGCCTCAAGGACTGGCCCACCTTCTGTTCAACATATGTGTACTGGGCTGTTACTGCCTTTTTCGAAAAGTAATTACAGCTTGGGAATCTCCACCATGGCTTGGCACAAGCCATCAGTTTTCTGAAAGGAGAGAAGTCCACCACATGGAAATGGAGGGACTGCAGTACCAGCAACTTAGCCCGAAGCACATTCAGCTTCTGTGCCATTGGATGATTGCACTTACTGTTGCCTATCTGCGATCACCTCTGTGAACGATTGCTGGTGAGGAGGAGGAGCATGAGAATCAGGACCAGTAGATGACCGGAAGGAAACACAGATATCTTCTGCTTTGGTGGTGGAGCCTTTTCTACTGGAGAATAGGTGTGGGCCACTAGATTTTGCAGTGACTTCTGTGTCAGGCTGTACCACTACATTAGTGCCACAGTTTTCCCAGGCATTTAATGACTCAGGGCCGTGGCGCCTAAATTGCACTCTACCCATGATTCACCTCGCAAATGCTGACATCTTCCCGCGGCTTGATTCACAGCCATGCTACCTTGCTGCTGGCTCAGCCACTGCCTCATGCGCAAGCTGCCTCTTCTCCTGATGCTGATGAAGCCTCTTTACCCAACACCCACTTGTAATTGGCTATATCATTGTCCACTACTGTCTGTATATCATTGATGTCACCCTTACTAGTTCCTTGGTCACATTTCTGACCGCTCTCAATACTAGCTGTGATGCAAGTCTCATCATCTCTACTCGCCTTCCTTCCAGAGGAAGCAGCAGATTTCTTCTCCATATCTTGGATGGCCAGTAGCTGCTGACTGTCCTCTAGAAGCTTGTCATCACTAAAAAGTGGAGCCAAGCTGATGGCATACAATACTTCATGAGCTGATGAAATAGAAAATGACAGAGGTAGGTTCAGGACAAGTGGGGGCACCGATATTGTATGGGGCCATGCCAACTAAGCATCATGTCAGAGGAGCCCACAGACTCCTGGCTAAGAGTGTTTGATGTAATTTAAGACAAAGTAGAAGAGCGAGTAAACCATTCAAGTTCTGCTGGGTTGCTGTTCAATACACTACTGCTAGATGACACTGGCAGTTCTGGCCTGTCCTTGTGACTTCTGCAACCACCTTTGCTGCTACTTATACCAGCTCCTGAAACATTTTGGTCACTCCCGTACCCTTAGAAGAGCCTGTCGCCTGTCTGTCAGACGTATTGTAAATTAAAAGAGACTGCAAGAGTAAAAGAGCAATAGTTTCAGGCCACCATTTCACTATAGGATCAAGGATGAATATATTTACCTAAAGATAAAATTGAAAAAAAACCCAAACTGGTTGTATCAGACCTCAGTTTCATTCCAGAAGCAAAGATGAATGGATTTACTTACAGATAAAATAAGAACACCTCAAACTGTTTGTATCAGACTGCAATTTCACTTCAGAAGCAAGGATGAATGGAAATACTTATACGTACAGTACAGACCAAAAGTTTGGACACACCTTCTCATTCAAAGAGTTTTCTGTATTTTCATGACTATGAAAATTGTAGATTCACACCGAAGGCATCAAAACTATGAATTAACACATGTGGAATTATATACTTAACAAAAAAGTGTGAAACAACTGAAAATATGTCTTATATTCTAGGTTCTTCAAAGTAGCCACCTTTTGATTACTGCTTTGCACACTCTTGGCATTCACTTGAAATGGTATTCCAACAGTCTTGAAGGAGTTCCCAGAGATGCTTAGCACTTGTTGGCCCTTTTGCCTTCACTCTGAGGTCCAGCTCACCCCAAACCATCTTGATTAGGTTCAGGTCTGGTGACTGTGGAGGCCAGGTCATCTGACGTAGCACCCCATCACTCTCCTTCTTGGTCAAATAGCCCTTACACAGCCTGGAGGTGTGTTTGGGGTCATTGTCCTGTTGATAAATAAATGATGCTCCAACTAAACGCAAACCGGATGGAATAACATGCCGCTGCAAGATTCTGTGGTAGCCATGCTGGTTCAGTATGCCTTCAATTTTGAATAAATCCTCAACAGTGTCACCAGCAAAGCACCCCCACACCATCACACCTCCTCCTCCATGCTTCACGGTGGGAACCAGGCATGTAGAGTCTCTCTGTTCACCTTTTTACTGGTCTAATTTCCATTCCTTGTGTTCTTTAGCCCAAACAAGTCTCTTCTGCTTGTTGCCTGTCCTTAGCAGTGGTTTCCTAGCAGCTATTTTACCATGAAGGCCTGCTGCACACAGTCTCCTCTTAACAGTTGTTGTAGAGATGTGTCTGCTGCTAAAACTCTGTGTGGCATTGACCTGGTCTCTAATCTGAGCTGCTGTTAATCTGCGATTTCTGAGGCTGGTGATTCGGATGAACTTATCCTCCGCAGCAGAGGTGACTCTTGGTCTTCCTTTCCTGGGGCGGTCCTCATCTGAGCCAGTTTCTTTGTAGTGCTTGATGGTAGCAGACTGCAATTTCACACCAGAAGGAAGGATGAATGGATGTACTTATAGATAAAATAATTACACCCCAAAACTAGCCGTATCAGACCGCACTTTCACCCCAATAATAAAATCAAGGATTACTGGAATTCCTGATGTATCAAAGAATGCAAACAACCTAAAATCAGTAATGTTAGAGCACTTGGGATCCAGAAATAGAGCAGCAAGGTATAATAGAATAGCCCCTGTTACCAAGTCTTTACACTCTCCTATTGGTCCCTGTTCTCTCCCTATAGTGTGGATGATGCCTCCCTACTACATCCCTACTCTATTGTTAGACTCCAGTGGACTTTGTGTGTTCTATCCCCCCTCTTCCACCTACACCAACACATCCACTACTCCTCCATATGGACCTCCACCTTCTGGCTCAAGATTATTATTTGTTGTATTGGCAGAGTAGAGAAATATACCATCTGAGGATTAGGCTTTTCATAGGGCTATGACATCACAGGGGCTGACTATCTGCTGAGTGGTTGACCTCAGGGCATTATGGGTGATGCCTCGTTCCCGGGCCTCTTACTTTCAACTTTGTAACATATGCATCAGCCATTTTAGAAAAAAAATATTATTTGTTACCACGAAGCGCAAGGAAATTTGGGTTCATTACTATTAAAATTTTTCCTGAAATTTGGATCAAAATCCACTGTGACAACTTTGATTTGCTCAAAACTAGCATCTGTCATTAGGCCAGCATTAGTATCCGTCTGTTACTGGCAGGCAGTGGGCTTTTATTAGGCTCCGTCCATAACTGTCAGTCAGTGGACGTGCTTTATTGTCCATCACACCGCTACTGAACATTTACCTTATTTATTTATTTTACTGGGTTTATAATAAAAAAATGTCTCGAAGATCATACAGTGCGGAGCAGGCATATGAATGGTTACGCTTTGACAATTTTGAATCTGGCACCGCTTAGGAGGCAAAAATTTATTCAGGTACCAGAGACTTTAGCTCTGCTTCTATCCCTAGATTCCATAGCCCTATGGTAGTGGAAGTTGCCATCTCTTCACCTTCACCACCCAGCGTTCCTGTCCCTATCACTATGTATGTTCCTGCTACTTCATTTTCCCCCTAATTACCTCAATTTTTATCTACTCTCCAAATTAATGTGGTAGTCACACATTTTACCCCTTGTGATTTTCAAATCCTGTGTTTGCAGTAGTTATGTCCCAAAACCACTATGAAGCCCTAATGCGGTTTATACATTTTTCTGAAAATTCCTAAGTCCCTCCAGAACTGACCCAGCCTATGACTAGTTAAATAAACTGAGACCCCTTATTTCCCCTCTTAGGGATTCATTCTCAATACTATATATCCCCGATAAAAATCTATCCAGTGATGAATTCCTTTTTGTTTTAAAGGCCACCTTTCCTTCTGTTTATTCCCTTCAAGCGTGCTATATATGGGGTAAAATTATATAAGGTGTGCAAGAACACAACAGGCTACACTTGTGGTCTGTCTGTATATGACGGCAGAGACTCCCAGGAGAAGGTGCTTGAGTCCCCTACACCTGGACAAGCCTGTGAATCTGAGGACATTTGAAGGCTTTCAGAACGCTACTTGTTTTATCCTGTCCCTGTCATTGCCACCCAGAAATATCCTCAGAAACAATGCAGGGTGTGTAACAAACATGGATGGAGGAGGGATACCCAATTCTACTGCCCCAGTTGCCCATCACAACCAGACATCTTCAACCCCTGTTTTTAAACTTACCATACAGTTGCTAATTATTAATTTTAATTAATAAAGCAGAGTGTTTTTTTCAGGAAGTGAATTTTTTTTTTTGGCTTTCCAGGGAGGGATGGATCCTTTTGCGATGGGTTATGGAGCTTTTTTTTTTTTCAGACATTAAAACAGATGGCTTCATTAAGAATTTTAGAACTACTAACATAATTTTGGGAATTAGTGATTTGGGATAAGCAGACCGGTGGATTTCCAGGTTCCAACAGTTCGGGTTGCGAACTGGACCCAAACCTGACCCTGAATAATAAACACCATTGAAGTCAATGGGGACCCAAACTTTGGGGCTGGAAAATGGCTGTAAAAAAAGTAAAAGAAAGTGCTAGAGCGCTGCAAAAGGACCCAAAGTGGATGTCAGATCATTACAATTGCCCTATAAACAAATGTGGAATCGGGAACTGACTTAAAATAACATAAAATACATAGAAATAAAAAATAACAATCTTGAACCAAGAAGCAGACATTGAAGTGGAATAATAAGTTGAAGAAACTATGGATGTGGTGGTATAGGTGGAAAAGGCAGAGGAGGTGAAGGAAGAAGCCAACACTTTTTTTTTTTTTAATGTGTAAAGAATTTCCTCTCCTACAACAGTTATACGGAAAAGGGGGCAGGGGCGTTGCTAGGGTCTCAAAAGATCCGGGGCCCAAGCCCCAATGAATATGGCCCTCAGTCGCCCCCCGGCATACAATCCCCCACAGTCGCCCCCCCCGGCATACAATCTCCCACAATCGCCCCCCCAGCATACAATCCCCCACAGTCACCCCCCCCCAAGCCAGGGCCGGTTTTAGACAAAATGTGGCTCTGGACAAAATCAAAAGTGAGGCCCCAAATTTTGTAATAATGCGCTAACAACACAGTTACTGTATTTTTCGCTTTATAAGACGCACCACAGATTTTAGAGTAGCAAAATAAGAAAAAAATATTTTTCATCAGACCTCAGATCACCTTTTCCGACCCCATCAGACCTCAGATCAGCCCAGTGTGCCCCCATCAAACCTCAGATCAGCCCACTCAGCCCCCATCAGACCTCAGATCAGCCCACTCAGCCCCCATCAGACCTCAAATCAGCCCACTCAGCCCCCATCAGCCACCATATCAGCCCACTCAACCCCCATATGCAGCGTCAGGTCATCGTGCGCATACTACGTCCTGACACTGTACGGGGTCAGGACGGTGCAGTGCCGGCAGGAGAAGACAAGGAAGCACTGGACCCGGAGCGGAGCTTCAGCGCAGAAGAGTGAGTATGTATCCCCTCTCCCGGCACCTAATACATACCAGTGAGCGCTTTCATAATGGAAGCGTTCACTAGTATTCGCTTTATAAGATGCACAGCAATTTTTACCCTATATTTGGGATGAAAAAAGTGCATCTTATAAAGCTAAAAATACGGTACATTCTGTTGATTCCAGCCCTTCCTCACAGATTTACACCCCATAAATCTTCTTAAACAGTTCTTCACCCTCATGGACCCAGAATACACTGAATGCCCCCTCCCCTCACACAATGAGTTCCCCTCACTCAAAGCATCTGAAAGTATTAAAAACCAGAAGCGCGGGATTTCTCTTCAGGCGCGCTTTCCACCAGTGAAGATTGGTGAAAGCACCCTGTTCTGTAAATAAGCCTCAGCCTGTACTAGGCTTCCAGGTTCATTGTTAGTATATCCCAGTTCAGGCTACTAGGTGGCAGCAGTGAACTGTGAGATAATGATTTCAATACAGACTAATGGAGCAATTTACATCTGATGATTGTAAGTTGTGGTCCACTTAGAGGACTTAAAAAGTTTTGAAAATATTTTAAAAAATTGTAAAATCACCCCATTCCCCACACAAAAAAAGAGCAAAATGGCATTATAGGCATGCAAAAACACCCATACTTTTAAAATATTGAAAAAAGGTTCGCCTATATGGTGTAACAGAACACTTTATCTCCCAAGAAAATTGAATAAAAACTAATAAACACACCCCAGAGTGACAGACTGTGTACTTAAGCTTTATTTAGCCTTCATTTTCATAACTTCCTGTGGGGATTTGAACTCACAACCTACTACATTACAGGCAAGTACCTTAACCACCGGGATATGGAGCTCAGTGTTCAGTCAATGGTGAAAAACCTCATAGAAGTTTCTCTGATATTGAAAAACCTCCTAAGAGGCTCTCTTGCATTATACAAGAGAAACTTCTATGAGGTTTTTCATCATCAGCTTAACACTCCATAGCCCAGTGGTTAAGGTACTTGCCTGTAATGTAGAAGGTTGTGAGTTCAAATCCCCACAGGAGTATTTTAAAATTAGAGTCTAAACTAGACTTATAAATATACGGGGTGTTCCCAAACATAGTGGGAATACCCCTTTCACTGCAGCTGTCTCCACCGGTCCTGAGGTTCGGGGCCGGGGAGGATTGATTTGGGGCCCTGGCCCCGGATAAAAAGCCCTAGCGACGCCCCTGGAAGGGGGTGTTCTTAATTTAAGAAAAAATAATCATGACTTCCAGAGAAACACTCCACAGATGAATTTGCTCTCTTCCAACAGTTAGTTGGATGCAAAAAGGGTCCTCTTCTTATTTATTATTGTTATTATTATTATTTTTTGATCGGGGGGTTGGTAACTGTCGGCCACAAAACATTGGGAAATGGAAAAGAGAATAACAATAGCAATATCAGAAGATTCACGTCTACCAGTGTATTGGATTATTAACTTTACTGAACTATAGCGCTAAAAAAGAAAAACTTTTTTTTATTAAACCCTCAATTTAAAACATAAATATGAAGTGGTTCTCTTCTTCCTTTCATCATATCGCTCTCCAGGAATAAGGAGTAGTAGGTCTCCAAAATATACTTTATACTCCTTAAATCCCTATCAAGCAGTATACTCCATTGATTCCCACCTATACAAGGTAAGGTGCTATTAGGCAGTATCTGGCCATTAATTCTCTAGGGATAGGGATGAACGGTGAACTAGAACCCTGGGTAGGTAAATTGCCAGTACTTGTCCTACTATTATAGCCTGAGCCTTTATCTTAGCCCACTTGAATCAGCGGCAATACTGGATTGCTTCAACCACAAGGTTACAATTACCTAGCACTACCCTGTAGTGGGTCCCTACTACATTCCCCTCAGATCACCCTACAGGCTACACTCACAACTTTGTCTCCTATCTGGCATTCTGCTCCCTCAACGCGTTTCACTGCTGGACACAACCAGCCTTTCATCAGGAGCCAACGCAGAAATGAAACACAATAACGAATTAGCAAAGTGCTGCACGCCTCTGATAGCGTTTGTATAGCTTAACTTAGCCCCCAGCACTTTGACGGCTGTAGCGCGGTCGCCGCATGCTGCTCCTGTACAGCTAGCCACTACCCCTGAGTGGAGCCTTACAGTGGATTCTCTAATGGAGGGGAGGTGCGTCATGGCTCAGAGGACCGGCTCATGCCACTCAGCGTAGCGGGACTTGGGTGCAGCAAAACCCGCAGAGGTGACCCGACTTTGGGGCCCAATATCTCTGGAACCATAGGGGCTAGAGACTAGCAAGAGGTGGTATTGGAAAGAGAACCTGGGCTGCAACATCATACTGCTCAGGGCGCCGCATGCCCCCTTCGCCTGTGTCTACGCATGTGGTTACGTATTCTACACCTACAGTTTTGCAGTTGATAATTGATCTTATGTTGTAACTGCATCCAGTCACAGAGTTGGTTACTTTATTGCCTTTTTTGATAACTTTACATGCAATACAGTTACCGCATTTGAACATGCCACACTTTTTTTCGGGAGCAAACTTTTACTAGTGGGGGTCTTAAACACACTGTGGACCAATCTATCTCTCAGATTGCCACCTCTCCGGTAGGTGATAAATGGATAATCACTAGTGATGACCGAGCACCACGATTAGGGATGAGCGAACTTTTGAAAAGTTCGGTTCGCTTCGGCGAACTTTCTTGAATTTCGGATTCGTACGAACCGAACCTAAAACGAACCTTGCTATAACGGCTGAATAATTGCTTCTACAATAATGGGAGTCAGATAGGGTATAGTTTCGTTTACTTGCAGTTGCTATTAAAATGAAAAAAGTGGAAAAAAACCAAGTGACTTCAACAATGGCGACGCAAAATATACGCATATTTGAGAATTTACACTAATGCGTACGCTAATGCGAACATTCCCGCACAAATAACAAACATACAGTGTAACGTTGTCAAAGGTGCGCTACTTAACTGAATATGTACGCATTAGCGTACGCATACACTGCGTCTGCGAACATTCCTACTCAAGTAACAAACATACAGTGTAGCGTTGTCAATTGTACGCTACTTAACTGAATATGTACGCATTACCATACGCATAAACTGCGTCTGCGAACATTCCTACTCAAGTAACGAACATACAGTGTAGCGTTGTCAATTGTACGCTACTTAACTGAATTTGAACGCATTAGCGTACATTCTCAATAAATATGCGTATATTTTGCGTCGCCGTTATTTTAACCAGATTCGTTACGAACTTTCTCAAAATTCGGTTCGGTGACGAACCGGACTTTTGGGAAAGTTCGTAACGAATCTAGTTCGTTACGGTTCGGTTCGCTCATCCCTAACCACGATGTTAGGGTGCTCTGGCCGAACACTAGGTGGTGCTCGAGTGCTCGGCCAAGCACCCAAGTATAATGGAAGTCAATGGGAGAAGACCGGGCACCCTCTGCTCTGCAGAGGGGAGGGTGTCTGGTTCATAGGGAAATGTGAGAAAATGTTGGAAACACCACAGAAATGGTTAGGGAACAGCATGGGGAGGATGTTTGGATGCATCTTGGACACCGAAGTTGCTGATATTAACGATGATGTCCGACTATTACGCCACTTTTATGGAATGACAATAATACCCCCAAAAACCGAAGATAACATTGATTTTAGAGGAAATATTGATAGGAAAAACATATTTACTTGTATGTAAAGCATAAAGCATTGCCAAAAATTACACGGATGAGGCACTCCGATACAACAGGTATATCACATAAAGGAGGGCCTCATTCACACTGTGGTACAATTGTTCATGACGTGGGACTCCTACACTCATAAAGCCTATGCACAAAAGGAAAGGGCTGAGAAAAATTACAAGGAACAGGCACTCAAATACCCCCTTTATTACACATAAAGGAGTGCATTAGACACATCCTTGAATTCTTATTGATGGCCTGCTGCTGACACTCCAAAACAATAGGGGTGACGTGCTGCTGCTGAGCTTACCGTGTAAAACATTATGGGTGACATGCAGCAGAGCTGACCGTGTAAAACATTATGGGAGACATGCAGCAGAGCTGACCGTGTAAAACATTATGTGACATGCAGCAGAGCCGACCGTGTAAAACATTATAGGTGACATGCAGCAGAGCTGACCGTGTAAAACATTATAGGTGACATGCAGCAGAGCTCACCATCTAAAACATTATGATTGAGGGCCTGCTGGTGAGCTGACCGTCTAAAATGTTATGGCTCCGGCCCAGCTAGTGAGCTGACCGTCTAAAAAATTATGGTGCAGGCCTAGCTGATGAACTTCGAGGGCAGCCTAATCAGTTTCATATGATGGAGTATGAGGAGGTAGAGGACGAGAAGAGGAAGGGGTACATGATAATACAGTTTATTCAATACACCATAAAAGCCAGATTTAAGGTTCCTTCATGTTAAGCCGCTTTCCTCTGGTGGAGTAGAGAAGTCAGGGGCAATCCAAGCCTTGTTCATTTTGATAAGTGTCAACCTGTCAGCATTTTCAGTTGACAGGTGGATGCGCTTATCAGTAATTATGCCCCCAGCGGCACTAAATACCCACTCAGACAAAACGCTGGCGGCAGGGCAGGCCAGCACCTCTAAGGCGTAGAGCGCCAGTTCATGCCACGTGTCCAGCTTAGACACCCAATAATTATACGTCACAGAAGGATTGCTGAGGACGTTGAGACAGTCAGCTAGGTACTCCTTTACCATCTTACAAAATTTTTCTCTCCTTGTGACACTAGCCTGCTCTTCAGGGTGAGGGTGCTGTCGGGTGTCATGAAATTGTCCCAGGCCTTGGAGAGTTGGAGAGTGTCGCCCTACCTTTGTTGGAACTGCTGCGTGTTCCCCTCGTCTCCCCTCCTCGGGTGGCCAAGGAACTACGGACTGTGCCGCCAGCGTTGTCAGATGGAAATTTTTGGAGCAATTTTTCGACAAGGTCCTTTTGGTATTGCAACATTTTACTTGTCCTCTCCACCACAGGAATAAGAGATGAGAAGTTCTCTTTGTAGCGGGAATCGAGAAGGGTGAACAACCAGTAATCGGTGTTGGCTAATATGCATATAACGCGCAGGTCACGGGAAGGCAGCATAGCATGAAGTCAGCCATCTGTGCCAGAGTCCCAACAGACAAGTCTAAGCTCTCCCCACTAGGATGTTGACTCTCAATATCCTCCTTGTCCTCATCCCCCTCTTCGCCCCATCCACGCCGAAGAGATGGTGTAAACCTGCTATGGCTACCCTGTGTAGCGGTGGCAACCATCTCCTGATAATTGCATTATTGCCACTCACCATTTGTGTAGATTCATCAAAGTTGTGTAACACCTCACACAGGTCAGACATCAATGCCCACTTGTGAAGAGTAGAAGCTGACTAGAAAGGCACTGATCGTGTTGCAGCTGGTATTCTACTACTTCCCTCTGCTGCTCACAAAGCCTCCTCAACATGGGGAAGGTGGAATTCCAGCTCGTGCTCAGGTCGCACAGCAGTCGGTGAGCTGTCAACCGTAAGCACTGCTGCAGCGTTGCCAGGCCAGCTGAAGCTGTAGGCGACTTGCGGAAATGTGCACACAGGCGACGCACCTTCACCAGTAGCTGAAGAAAATTGGGGTAGGATTTCATAAACCACTGAACAACTAAGTTGAAGACATGGGCCAGGCATGATATGTGTGGGAGGTTGGCCAGCTCCAAAACCGCCACCAAGTTGCGGCCGTTATCAGATACAACCATGCCTGGCTATAGGTTGACTGACGAGAGCCACTGCTCAGCCTGCTCCCTTATGCCATGCCACAGCTCAGCCTGTTCCCTTATGCCCTGCCACAGCTCTGCAGCGGTGTGCTGTTTGTCACCTAAGTAAATAAGCATCAGCACAGCCTGTTGCCGCTTCTCGACTGCTGTGCTACACTGCTTCCAGCTACTGACTGTAGTCTGACTGGTGCTGCAAGATGGCAATTCTGCATGGGAAGTGGAGGAGGAGGTGTAGGAAGAAAAGGAGGGGTTGCAGCCGCTACTATAGGTGGTAGCGGAAATCCGGATGGAAGTAGGGCCCGCAATCCTTCTCGTTGGTAGCACCTGGGCCATCCCAGGGTACGACTCGCTCCCAGCCTCCACAACATTCACCCAGTGTGCCGTCAGGGAAATGTAGCGTCCCTGGCCACAAGCACTTGTCCATGTGTCAGTTGTTAAGTGGACTTTCCCAGTAACTGCGTTGGTCAGGGCACAGGTTATGTTTCTGGACACATGCTGGTGTCAGGCTGGGACGGCACACCGGGAAAAATAGTGGCAGCCTGGGACTGTGTAACAAGGGACAACTGCCGCCATCAGGCTGCAAAAGGCCTCGGTGTCCACCAGCCTAAACAGCAACATTTCCAGGGCCAACAATTTACAAAGTTGCGCCTTTAGAGCTATGGCCTGTGGGTGGGAGGCAGGGTATTTGCGCTTGCGTTCAAATGCCTGGGGTAAGGACATTTGAACGCTGCGCTGGGACACTGTAGTGGACGTGCTGGCTGATGGTGCTTGCAACGGTCCAGGTGCAGGGTGGGAGGCATCTGGGCCTGCGTCTTAGACAGCAGGTAACAGAGGGGAATAGGAGGCAGTGGTGTGACCTGCAGACACAGATCGTGGACCCAGGCGTTCGGCCCACCTTTTAGGGTGCTTTGCTGACATGTGGCGGATCATGCTGGTGGTGGTCAAGTTGCTGGTGTTTATGCCCCTGCTCATCTTGGTACAGCACAGGTTACAAATTACAATTTGTATATCGTCAGCACTTTCCTCAAAAATGCCAAACTGCAGAGCACCTAACCCTTGGCAAGGGAGCTTGCCGCAAGGGGCTGCTCCGGGGAACAGTTGCGGGCCTGGTTGGCGTGGCCTGCCTTCTCCCTTTTGCCACCCCAAGCCTATTCCAGTCTGTGGCTGTGCTGTGGATCCCTCCCCCTCTGTACTGCTGTCCTCGCTCGGCTTGCCATCTTCCCAGGTTGGGTCAGCAATTTCATCGTCCACCACCTCCTCTTCCACTTCCTCACTCTGTTGCTCCTGACATGGTGAGCTAACAAGAACCTGATTTAACTGCGTCTCATCCTCATCATCAACCTCTTAAGAAACTAGTTGCCCTTGACTTATTGGCAACTGTGTCTCATCATGATCATGCACCTTGTGAGACGCTACTTGCCATTCCCCACCGTCATCTTCTTCAGACTCTGTTTGCTCAATAGGTTGGTAAGCAGGGCACAACATCTCCTCATGTCCCACTTCAAACGGCCTTGGCGAGAGGCCCAAGCCAAGGAACGGTGATGAAAAAAGCTCCTTGGAATATCCCAATGTGGGATCTCTTCTTTGCCCAGACTCTGCATGGTGGGAGAAAGGAGGATCAGGGTGAGGATGCGGTTGCCCAGACTCTTGGCTACTGAGACTGGACTTTGTGGAAGAGAGGGTGGTGCTGTACCGACTGGAAGCATTATCAGCTGAAATCCAACCGACTACCTGCTCGCACTGGTGTGGCGACAAGAGTTGTGTCTTGCACCACCCTGCAAACTGTGACATGAAGCTAGGAGTTTTGGATGACTTTGTTTCTTGGGCTCAGCAGGCACAGTTTTACCGCGCCCAGAGCCATGGCCTCTGCGTTCACCATCAGCAGCACGCCCACTTCCCCGTCCCTTAGTGCTCGCCTTGCGCATATTAAACAGTATATATGCAATTTTGTCACAAGTACAGTACTACAGATTTTTATTAAGTGGTGAAAAATTTCACCAAATATCAAATATTTAGGATGTGCAAACGTTATAGAGCAGACACAAATGAGGAACTGCGGCCTAAATTAATGGTAGAAAAAATAGCAACATATGTCAGCTACTGTACATAGACAACAGAAAGGCTATAATGCACACGCTGTGCAGGTACTGGTAGTGTCAGGGCACACTTGCATTCTTTTTGCCCCAAAATAAATTTAAAAAATGCAGCCAGATATAACAATGAACTTTGGTGTCCCTCCTTGCGCAAATGTTATACAGCAAGACACCAAAAGAGGAACTGCAGACTCAACAGCAGAAATAATAGCAAAAGATGTCAGGTATATACTGTAGTATACAGAGAGTAATACAGCATGCAGCAGCTTCACTGGTGGAGTTAATGGCAGGCCACCTAGCGCTATTTTTAACACCCAAAATAAAATAAAATGTTTGCCAGCAAGATATAATAGCTCTTAAAAGGGCTTTTGGGTCTGTTTGGAGCAAATTCTATCCCTGCCTAGTGTTCTTCTCTTCCCACACGCGTTCCCGGCCAGCCAATCAGTTTAATGCCAGTAGCTAATATGGCTACTGGCATTACAGTGAATGCCAGTACCTTCCCGCACGCTAATTGGCTACTTGAGGAGGGACTCGAGCAATACTATATTTGGCCGAACATGTTCGCTCAACACTAATAATCACCCAACAGGTGTCCAACATCCAGGTCCGACTTCAGGATTCCCCAGTGATCCTGAAGAATCTCACGCACCTCCTGGTATGCCAGGTCATATGTTCCTACGATGTACGATGTAGCTGCATGCTCGTATACTCTTTTAAAGGGAAGACAAAGGATAACCTCTTTGTGTAAACCTTCTTTGGAGGTCATTTGCCGCCACCTTAACCACTTCCCGTCCGCCCGATGACTATAAACGTCCGGGAAGTGGTTATCTATCTCTGAATGGACGTTTCTGAACGTCCATTCAGAAATAGCAGCTGCACGCTAATCGTGCAGCTGCACAGTGGGGTACCTGCTGTCAGTGACAGCAGGGTACCCCAAAGAGAAGGCAGGGACCGTTCCCAGGGGTCCCTGCCTTCTAGATCGCTGCACTGACGTGTGAATGAGACATTATAGTTACACTAATTAAGATCAGCCTATGGGGCAGACAGGCTGGTCAGGAGTGCACGACTAAATGGAGTAGCCACATCTCCAGTACAAACTGCAGAGAAAAAGGGGGTCAGTCACCACATCCCAGAAAAAAGGTCCATGCTGCAATGGCTCAAAACACAAAAAAATTTGTACAAAATGTATTTGCCAAGAATCTCAAATTTACAAAATAAGCGTAAGATTAGCACCAGAATTGTTTCTATAATTGTGGCATTATTGTACTTTATTTGGTTTGCAGAGTGCTGCTGCATTGTACATTTTTCTTCGTGTTTCTAGCCATGGGATCGAGCACCTGTGCATCGGGATGTGCTGACTGACCCCCCCCCCCCTTTTTTTTTTGCAGTTGCTTCTAAGGCTACTTTCACACTAGCGTTTTAAAAAACGCTTCAGTTTTGTCCCCATTCATTGTCAATGGGGACAAATCTGAACTGAAGACAACGGAATGCTCCTGAAAGCATTCCGTTCCGTCTTCAGACCGGAGAAAAAAACGCAGCATGCTGTCCAGGCATCCGCACCAAGACGGATCCGGAATGACCCCCAATGCAAGTCAATGGGGGTGGATCCGTCTGGTGTGACCATAATGGTAACCGGATCCGCCCTCCATTGACTTTCAATGGAGTTCATTACGGATCCGGCTACACATAGACACATACAGACACAGACATAAACATACACACACATATAGACATACAAACACACATACATACTTACATGCTCCCTGGCAGGTCTTCGGAGCGTCAGAGGGACAGGACGGCACGCACAGATGACGATTCCACCAGGCGCCCAGCAGAGGGCGCTGTGGGGAATCGTGACCTGTGTGAGCCGTCCAGTCCCTCTGATGCTCCGAAGACCTGCCGGGGAGCATGTAAGTATGTATGTGTGTTTGTATGTCTATATGTGTGTGTATGTTTATGTTTATGTGTATGTATGTACTGTGTGACATGTGTGGGGCCGGAGCGCGGTTCCGGCTCCACACATGTCACTGCAGCAGGCCTGATCCGGCAGCACCCTTCACCTGCCGGATCAGGCCTGACGCCAGTGTGAAAGAGGCCTTATAAATATAGGCAGATTGTACTGATAATAATTTAACCACTTAGGGGCCGTTCAGACGGACATGTTTTTGCGAATCCTCAAAAAATGGATGCCGGCCAGTGTGTGTTCAGCAATTTGTGGAACATACATGGCCGGCACCCCATACTAAAAACCTATTCTTGTCCACAATTGTGGAGAAGAATAGGACATGTTCTATCTTTTTTCACAGAGCCGCGGTTGTCCGCCGTCTAATGCTGCCCATTGAAATGAATGGGACCGCATCTATTCCGTAAAATTGCGGAATGCATGCGGACCCAATCACACGGTCGTGTAAACGGACCCTTAAGGAAAGTACAATATGTGAGGAGAAAACACTGTCAGAATCACTAGGATGTGCAAAACCTTTACAAAGTTATTCTCTGCTTTTCCAAAATCTGTCTTGGTTATTAAGGCCCAAACATTCTTAGTCATTAGAAGGTTAATAGAAAGCCGGGCCGTACACGTCTGTCACAGGGTTTAATGTGTAAGAAGACATCTCATATGTGCACACCTTTCTATATCATATGTTAGACTGAAGTCATCCACTAATTCCAGATATTCAGAATCCTTATCAAGATGAAAAGGAGAACAGAGTCAGTAATATGTCCAGGAGTGAGGAGAAGGTGATATGTAATGTTCTAATCTCTACACCACATATACCACAGCCTGGTCTACACACAGTGCAATGCTGCATTCAGTTCAGTCTGTGTCTCTCAGGATTGTATCACAAGCTCATTGAAGTAGATCATCTCCTTGGTGTTAAAGGGTTAATACATATCTGCTGTATATAATGTATGGAAAGTGTCATGTACTTACGTTATACAGAGCTCTATTCTATCAGATAAAACTCTGTGTCTGTTTCCTGTAAGTCTGCCATGTTTTATCCATGAATGCACAGTGAAGATTCCTCCTATAATAATGTCTCCTTCTTGATAATATTCATATTCAAATTTATTATCCACCATGGTTAGGTGACATCCAGGTGCTGAGGTCTGTGACTGTCCAGAGCAGAACATAAGACAGGAGTAAAATAACCAGCAGAGCATGAGGAAGAGATCACATCTCAGGAAGGCATCATAGTATCTTCCTACTTCAGCCACCAAGAGCACGACAGACATAGATCCGGGATGAAATGATCAGGACTGCACTGACAATGGCAGGGACAGGGCTTTATATCTGTTCAAAGTCTGATTTTTCAGTCAAAATGTAACAGACTAATAAAAATAATCCATAATTCTATAACTGAGAAGAGATGTCACACTGAAGCAGAGCGGCTATGAATATACAGTAACTGAAAGCAGAGGTTTGTATGAGACAGAAACGTTAACACTTTAGTCCCAGTCTGATGATTCTAAGTACAATAACTGTTGTAGTAGTAAAGAACATATAGAAGATGATGAATGCTGCCATATCACTGACATATGGTCCCATATTTATTACAGCTTGCCATAATAATAGATAATTTCACCTCTCCCGGCTCATCAAGGGGTATGGATTAGTAGGAGGGGATTTTCTTAGCAGGACCGGGCTATATGTGACTGGGTGACTACTGCAGAGCACACAGGAATGGAGGATAGGACACTTATCCAGCAAACGTTATTGTACTACTTGGAAACCTCTCCACAGAACATAGGAGAGCACCGACTCCTAAGGCTCAATCCAACATTACAATGAAATCAATCCAAGTGCTCCAACACCGGCAAATTGATTCACAATAGTTCTGGCTGCTCCACTACTTGGAGGACAGCTCCTATTGGCCATTAGTTGGTGGCAGAGGATTTCCAGTCTGTACTCTCCGTTCGTGCAGCACCAGGTTCTGGCCTCACCATTAGATCACAGCCGACTGTATAATACAACAACCCTCTGCTTGATGTTATGTTAATTCCCTCTGACTGCTGAGCTCAGGGGCAGGCCAGGTAGAGGCATGGATTACCAGCTTCCAACCACCCCTGTAATGACCAGTCTAGCATCTTCTGGAGAATCCCTGGTCACAAGGTGAAGAGCCCCCCTCCACATTCCAATGGGTCCTCGTCTGCACAATGATTATTTATTTAAATCCCCAGTCACGCTAATAACACAAAACTGACACAAATAAGCAGTATGCGGTCAAAACGGGCAGCTTAAGGTCAGTATGGAGATCCGACAGCAGAGAGTCAAATCCAGTAGTCAAGTACAAATCGGTACACAGAACAGTCAAATAATGTAGCGGTATACTATTGCAGGAAACTAGTCTACTAAAACTGTTGCCCAGGCACCTCCACAGGGAAGAGTGCCAGCCATTGGCTGTGTGAGATTAGGGTGTGTGTACACTGACCCTGTAAGAGCCAGAGACAGCGTGTGTTCCCTATGGGCAGTGGGAAGCACAGAATACAGACAAGGCAGACAGACTGGGTTGACGTAAACAAAACATAACTGGAACATGATTAGAATTTTCTGGAGCGCACAGACAGGGTGGGAACATGACTTAGCATACGGCAGGAATACCGACAGTAAATAATTAAGGCCAGCACCTCCAAGGCGTACAGCGCCAGTTCAGGCCACGTATCCAGCTTTGAAACCCAGTAGTTGTATGAAGCAGAGTGATCGCTACGGACGTTGGTATGGTCAGCTAGGTACTCCCTCACCATCTTTCTGTACAGCTCCCCGCTACTCTGCTTAGACTGGGGACAGGTTACAGTGTCTTGCTGGGGTGAAATAAAACTGGCAAAGGCCTTGGAGAGCGTTCCCCTGCCAGTGCTGGACAAGCTGCCTGCTCGCCTCCTCTCCCCTGCTACTTGGCCCACAGAACCATGCCCTCTGCTGCTAGCGGCGTCAGATGGGAAGGATTGTTTAAGCTTGTGCACCAGGGCCTGTTGATATCTATTCACTCTCATACTCCTTTCCTCTGCAGGGATGAGAGTGGAAAGGTTCTGCTTGTACTGTGGGTCCAGGAGAGTGAACACCCAGTAATCGGTGTTTGAAAAAATTCTTCTAACGCGAGGGTCACGGGATAGGCAGCCTAACATGAAGTCTGCCATGTTCGCCAGAGTCCCAACACGTAAGAATTCCCTCTCCTCACTGGCCTGACTCTCCATTTCCTCCTGCTCCTCCTCCTGCTCCTCCTCTTCAGCCCATACACGCTCAAGAGTTAAGGACTGAGCACTCGTACCCTCTACTGTCTCGCCGACATTCTCCTCCTCTTCCTCCTCATCCTCATCCCCTCCTCCGATACGCGCTGATAAACAGACCGGAGGGTTCTCTGGCTATCAAGCGACGTATCTTCCTCCACCGTCTCTTGTGACAAGCGCAAAGCATCCAACTTGATGCTGAGCAGTGAGTTTTTCAACAGGCAAAGCAGCGGGGTGGTGAGGCCGATAATGGCGGCATCGCCGCTGACCACCTGTGTTGACTCCTCAAAGTTGCTCAACACCTGGCAGATATCAGACATCCACGTCCACTCCTCATTGTAGACTTGAGGAATCTGACTGACCTGACTACCAGTTCTGGTGGAAGTTGACATCTGGCAGTCTACAATCACTCTGCGCTGCTGGTAAACTCTGGATAACATGTTTAATGTCGAATTCCATCTTGTGGGCACGTTGCACAACAGTCGGTGAGCGGGCAGTTGTAGGCGGCGCTGCGCTGTCCTGAGATGGGCAGCATCTGTGCTCGACTTGCAGAAATGCGCACAGATGCGGCGCACCTTGGTGAGCAAATCAGACAGATTGGGGTATGTCTTGAGGAACCGCTAAACAATGAGATTGAACACGTGGGCCAGGCATGGCAAATGTGTCAGTCTGCCAAGTTGCAGAGCCGCCACCAGGTTACGCCCGTTGTCACACACAACCATGCCTGGCTTGAGGTTCAGCGGTGCCAGCCACAGATCTGTCTGCGCCGTGATGCCCTGTAACAGCTCTTGGGCGGTGTGTCTTTTGTCACCTAAGCTCGGCAGTTTGAGCACCGCCTGCTGGCGCTTACCCACGGCACTGCTGCTGCGCCTAGAGCTACCGACTGAAGGCGCCGTGCCCATGGATGGTAATTCGGAGGAGGAGGTGGAGGAGGAGGAGGGGTCGGAAGAGGAGGCATAGTACGTCTGAGAGACCGTAACCGAGGTAGGCCCCGCAATCCTCCGTGTGGGCAGTACATGAGCGGCCCCAGGGTCATTCTCGGTCCCAGCCTCCACCAAGTTAACCCAATGTGCCGTCAGTGAGATATAGTGTCCCTGCCCGGCAGCACTTGTCCACATGTCCGTGGTTAGGTGGACCTTCTCAGAAACAGCGTTGGTCAGGGAACGGATGATGTTCTCTGACACGTGCTGGAGTAGGGATGGGACGGCACATCGGGAAAAATAGTGGCGGCTGGGGACGGAATACCGAGGGGCAGCCACCGCCATGAGATTTCGAAAGGCCTCGGTCTCTACCAGCCTATAGGGCAGCATCTCCAGGCTCAGCAATTTGGAGATGTGAACGTTGAGGGCTTGGGCATGTGGGTGGGTGGAACTGTATTTCCTCTTGCGCTCCAGCGTCTGCTGTAAAGACAGCTGAACGCTGCGCATGGACACATTGGTGGACGCTGTGGAGGATCGTGGAGGCGAAGGTGTGGTTTTCCGGCGGGAGGCGCTCATGCCGGGGTCCTGGGCAGGGGGTTGACTAGCAGAGGCAGCGAGTGACACAAGGGAAGGAGCAGTGGTATGACCCGCAGGAGGTGAACGGCCTTGGTTCCATTGAGTGGGGTGTTTAGCACTCATATGCCTGCGCATGCTGGTGGTGGTTAGGCTAGTAATGGTGGCACCCCTGCTGACCCTGGTATGACACAGATTGCACACCACAGTCCGTCGGTCATCCTCACTTTCTTTAAAGAACCTCCAGACTTGCAAGCATCTAGGCATCGCCACGGGAGCTTCACTACGTGAAACAGTTGCTGCTGATGCACCAGCTCAGGTCCTGCTTCTCCCACTGGCCACACCACTACCTCTTCCAACCTGTTCTGGTGCAGCACTCGCCTCCGCCTCAGAAGCACTGTCTTGACTCGGCTTATCAACCCAGCTTGGGTCAGTCACCTAGTCATCCTCCGATTCCTCAGTCTGCTCCCCCTCGGACTTCCTGCCCTGACAACAACTTCACCACTGTCTGACAACCGTGTCTCCTCATCGTCCGACACCTCTTTACAGACTTCTTCCACTAAGTCAACAATGTCATCATCATCACCCACAGACTGCGACAGTTGGAAAACTTGGGCATCTGGAAAGAGGTCAGCAGCAACTTGAGAAGTGGTTTGTGACTCTGGGACATCAGCTGTTCGCACTGTTGTGGTTTCAACAGTCCTCTACCACGTGTCCCTGTAAGTTGAGACATGAAGCTAGGGAGTGTCGCTCTGCGGCGTTACCCTGCTCCCTCATCAGCAGGTACTGTCTCACCCTGCCCAGGACCACGGCTTCTGCCCCCTGCAGTTATTGAATGCCCACGCCCAAGCCCTCGTCCTCGACCCTTAGCCCTGGGGTTCAACATTTTCTGTATATAAGTGTATTATAAAAAAAAAAAATGGGCCTGCTGTACTGAGACCCACAAACTTGTTCAATCTGAACAAGAAAATATATAGGTGGATAAGTTAAAGCAAAATTACGTATGTTATTATGTACCATGCTGTATGGAGCAATTACACTGAAACTATTAGATTAAGCAGACTTGGTCTGCTTAAGTGCAACCCAGACAAATGTCGCACAGAGATTTTTGTAATGTAGCTGTGTAAGTGAGAGCAAAAGACCTTTTTTAATTACGTGACGTACAGTATAGGTCACCTGGACAGAAAATACAGATTGTGGTTTGTGGTGACTGGACAGCTGAACTGTGACTAACAGAATGGTTCCACACTGCTGTATGAAATGGATTTGTATCACTGAGATAAAACAACAAAAAAACTATTTTTTTATATATTTTTTTTAATTTATTTATTTATTTTTTTTTAACGTGACGTGCAGAAACTATCAGAGAGCAAACTCAGCCCCTGCTGACTGTGGCTATTTTGACTGCAACCCAGACAAATGTTGCACAGAGATTTTTCTAATGTAGCTGTATCAGTGAAAGCAAAAGACCGTATTTGATTACGTGACGTACAGAATGTGTCACCTGGGCAGAAAATACGGATTGTGGTTTGTGGTGAGTGGACAGCTGAACTGTGACACACAGAATGGTTCCACACTGCTGTATGGAATGGATTTGTATCACTGAGATAAAACAATAAAAAAAAGGGTTATATATGGCGATAGCTGCACTACTAGTGCCAGCCAGCCCAGCCAGGAGACAAAAAAAAAGTCTTGTAGCCCTTAGAAGGGCTGTTGGGTTCTTTTGAGATCACTCCTGCCTAACAGAGAACTAAATCCAGGCCCTAACACTCTCCCTGAAACGAAGCAGCTCTATCCCTAACGACAAACAGACGGCATCTGAGCCGAGCACCGCGGGCAGTCACTAGTATATTCCAGGGTCATCTGATCAGGCCAGCCAACCCCTGCTATCGACATGTAAGGGCCCCACGTGATGCTGGGTGTACCACAGAGTCTCCTGGCTTGTGATTGGCTGAGTTTATAGGCGCCAAAAATTCAAAATGATGGAGATGCCATTTCCTCGAGCATGGCGATATTCTCGTCCGAGCAGCGAGCACTTACGAGTACCGTAATACTCGAACGAGCACCAAGCCCGGACGAGCATGCTCGCTCATCTCTAGTTGTGACCAATCAAAGGGAGAGTTGGTTCTTATCGGGTGTGCTATATTTTCAGGGAGGGATATACTAAGAATCTGGGATTTTCCCATTAAAATTTTAAATTTGATATATATCCAAAATCTAGTTGTTCAATGATGGGGAGAGATTTAGTCGGGTTTGTTAATAATAACAATTAATGGTCAGCATAAGCCGCCGCCTTATGTTCTGCACTAATTTTTTAGAGAAGGATCTCCATGATGATTACAAACAGAAGGGGGTACAGCGGATAGACTATGCAGCCGTTTTCAAGCATAGAGCAGATGAAGCGTTGCTGTGTGAACTATGTGTAAATAAACCGCCTCATTTGCACTGGAGTGTTGCCTACTTCATTTGTTTATGGTTCGGTCAGCAACTGAATCTGATCTCTCCTTGGACCTGCACTCTGCTTTTTGTCATTTGAACTCCCTACAGCGCTGCTTCGTTTTTTACTAGTTAGATGAATAGATGCTTTAGAATTGGTATCTCATGGTTAATGGAAGGAGTTACTAACACAGTAGATTTATTTTCAGTGCCAATGATCCCCAACTATACACTTCATCCTGTGACCTCACCCTTGTCATACCTCATAACTCTGGTGACTGTTTGTCCACTGGCTGTGACATCATGTCCTTTCTCTACTGAAAACGAAAATTTTTTAAAAACTGAAATACTTGTGTTTTTTCCATCTACTAATTTACCTAAACCTGATATTAACATAACATCACATCTTAACATAACATAATTTAATGTAAGTGCTATAGAAAGCAATTCAACCATTTAAGAAGAAATTAAGACAAATCTACTTTATTTCTAATATACACCATGTAATTTATTATATATTATTTGTTTGTCTCTAAAATTGCTTTTCTTGAGTTCAGTTTAGGTTCAAAAAGAAGAACATATATTTTTGGAAGAAATATACAACCAAGAATGCCAGCAGATGAGGTTAATATAGCAAATATCTCCACAGCCACCATGTATCTCCCTTTAGTGCTCAGATAAGCCGGGATCATGGCAATCCAGACACTGCAGAACAGCAGCATGCTGAAGGTGATGTACTTGGCCTCATTAAAATTGTCCGGTAATGTCCTCACCATGAAAGCCAGAACAAAGCTCACAGCTGCCAGGAGCCCCAGATAACCTAACATGGAGTAGAAGGCAATGACTGAGCCTTCATTACACTGAATGATGATCTTCCCAGGATACGAGCGATGGTCAAACTCCACATAATGAGGAGACACCAACAACCAAATAACACAAATGAGAACTTGCACAGAAGAACATACCAAGACCACATAATATGACACATTGAATGAGATCCACTTCACCCAGATACTTCCAGGTTTGGAGGCTTTGAAGGCGATGCAGACTGTGATAGTTTTGGCCAGAACAGAAGAGACACCAATAGAGAAGAAGATACCAAATGATGTTTGTCTCAGTAGGCAGGTTATGTCCACTGGACAGCCAAGGAAGAAGAAGACACTGAGAAAGTTCAGCAAGATGGAGACCAAGAGGATGAAGCTCACAGTCCGGTTATTGGCTTTAACAATCGGAGTGTCCCAGTAATAAATGAAGATTCTTAATATGATCAATGTCACAGCAGAAAGAAATACAACTATTCCTAAAAATATGAAAGTTAGAACGTCCTTCTCATAGGATAGAAACTCGTACATTCTGGGAATACATTTCACTTTTTCCTCATCAGGCCACTCTTCTGTAGGACATTGATGGCAGGTTACACTGTCTACAATATCATTCAGTAAAACAGAAGTGATTACATATTAATAATATTAACTACATAGTATGTGATATGCTAATGTGTTAAAATGTTCACTAAAGTAATAATAGATGTGAATAGTGAAACACACAGAATACAAAAAATAACCCATGATACTGAGAAACGAAATACCAGGTATAACATACATATACACAGTAAAGGAGAAGCCCTTCTTCCTTAGCTCTGTGAACTCAGAGGCTGTTAGCTATGTGAGGTATCCACAAATACATTAAAACATATAGAGCACGGTATATACAGATGTTGTGTTAAGTGTATATCTTTGGCTGTTATATAGCCTGAGATACAACCATTAGTACCAATGATATATCTCATGGATGTGGTTCTGCTTTGTCACTTGAAAAGATTTGGCTTGGATCTACTCCTTTGCGTGTTTTCCTGGAGGTCTACTGGTCTTTACCCTTTAACCACTATTTACTGTAGGAATTGTGACTTTACTGCAGGGGAAACACCAGTCCAAGATATGACTCATATAAGGGGATCAAAATACACTGACACAGAACACCAATAGACCAGGAAAAAATAGTTATGTTTAGGCCAAGTACAGCAGAGGCAGAATTTGCGCAATCGATTAAACAGGTGGAGGTCAGACAAGGAGCTTTGGATTAAAATGGATATCAATTCAGTTTGGGAAACAGGCTACAGTTGCTACAAATACAAATGAATGTATAACTTCAAACATTTGCTGGAACTTGCAAGCTGGAACATATTGTTACAAAAAAGGGAATGTTCCTGAAGTTCCCTGTGGTCTCCAGCTAATGACTACAAAAAGTAGAGTGTGTGCTGACAGCAAAAAAAAGCCAGAGAGAGCACACACGAGTTTCCTATGGGCAATAACAGGCACATCAGGCAAGAAACAGGCTGCAGTTGGCATGAGGCAACAGTCTATTCCAGAATCTAGGCCCAAAAAAGGAGACAAAACCCAGTCTGAGCTGCCAGAACATAGGAGTGAGAGAAAAGGTAAGCAGAGCAGTGGCCATGCCCCTCAGGGAGAGTGGAGCAGTAACATACAGTATATGGGTCTCTGCCATAGTAGTAAATCCTTGATTAAATGGGTCGTCTGGGCTTTTTATATTGATGACCTATTATCAGGATACATAATCAATATCAGATAAGTCTGACACCTGGCACCCCCACCAATTAGCTGTATAAGTAGACGGCTCCACAATGCGCACATGAAATCTCCCTTCTTTCTTCCTGTTCACCACTTCTGTCTATTGCAGAGCAGCAGCGAGCAAGAAGACAGAAGGGAGATGGCTCATGCACACTGCACATGCTGTCTCCTCATACAGCTGATCAGCGGGGGTGCCATCATGTCTTGGACCCTCTCCGATCTGATATTGATGACTAGAGATGAGCGAATGGAATTCCACAGAAGTGGAATTTGATTTGAATTTCAGGATGAATTTGATTTGCCTCAAAGCCGAATCTCCTTGTGCTTCTTGTTAGCAAATCAATTTAACCTGAAATAGTGTAAAAAATGCACACTTACCTCCTCCATTTGCTCACAACGGGTCACCAGCTTCCATCGTGATTGAAGATCTTGGCTGAAATCCCATGCGTGGTGATGTATGACGTCAGCACTCCGGCATGATAGCATCATTTCGCAGCGCGCAAGATTTCGCGTCAGATCTTCAAGTAAGATGGCGGTGGCTGGCCCCTTGTGAGCAAATGGAGGTGGTAAGTTTGATTTCATTTTTTAATGTTAATTTTACACTCAGATGCAGCGATCATGTATGTGGCATCTAAGGGTGCAATGACGGGGGCGAGCTATCGCAGTTCCCTGTCATTGCACCTGCTACTTACAAAAAAATGTGCTTCGTGACAAAGTAATTTTTTATGAAGCAATTTTTTTTGTAAAATTCAATGAATCAGCCAACTTAAACTTTTCAAAAGTTTGCTCATCTCTATTAATGATCTATCCTGAGGAGAGGTCATCAATACTAAAAGCATGTAGAATCCCTTTAATGAAGTGTAAAGCAAATGAAATATTGGCTTTTGGGCTTCCTTGTGAACCTGGTCCAGAATATACCTACCATTTTATAAATCAGGCAGCGTACAAAACCTGTGGGCCCCAATATCAACAATATCATCCCGTTTGGCCCCCAACAATCTGATTACATCATGCTGCTCACATATAGTTTATATGTCAGATAGAAGAGGAGTAGCACACAGCCCAGGAGCAGGGAAGGGCAAGTACTAATTGCACAGTGTATAGCTGTCTCTGGGCTACTGATATATCAGGAGAATGGGATCTCTTGACCCCTGTTTGGCACACCAGAAAGAAGGTCGCTGTTACCACAACATCCATAATCTTCAGTAGAGAGAGGCACATGCATACACAGTCTCCTCTTCTCAGCAGTGAATATACAATGCATTTGTAAAGTCTTCAGATTCATTTACTTTTTCCATATGTCGTGGCCCTGTGAAAAGTTAAAAAAAAACAATGTTTTCCCCCCATCATTCGACACTAAAAGCAAATACAGTCTGTTTGCATCCTAATGAAAAAAAAAAAGGAAAATCTTGCATTGACATAAATATTCAGACCCTTTAGGCCCCTTTCACACGAGCGTGACGGATTAGGTCCGGATGCGTTCAGGAAAACTCTCACCATTTTGCATCAAGTTCAGTCAGTTTTGCCTGCATTTGCGTTCAGTTGTTCAGTTTTTTCCGAGCAGGTGCGATGCGTTTTGTTGTGTTTTTCACGCTCGTGATAAAAAACTGAAGGTTTACAAACAACATCTCTTAGCAACCATCAGTGAAAAACACATTGCACCCGCTCTTGCTTCAGGATACAATGCGTTTTTCACTGAAGCCCCATTCACTTGTATGGGGCCACGGCTGAGTGAAAAACGCAGAATATAGAACATGCTGCGATTTTCACGCAACGCAGAACTGATGCGTGAAAAAAAATGCTCATGTACACAGACCCATTGTTGAAATGAATGGGTCAGGATTCAGTGCGGGTGCTATGGGTTCACGTGACGCATTGCACCGATGCAGAAAACTCGCTCGTGTGAAAGGGGCCTAACTAAGAACTTGCACCTTTGGCAGTGATTATGGCCTCCATTCTGGTTGAATGTGATACCTCAAGAATTGCATACCTGGATTTGGGGATTTTCTTCCATTCTTTTGTACAGATTCTATCAAGCTCTGGTTGGATGGGGATCATCGGTGGACAGCCATTTTCAAGTCTCACTAGAGATGTTTAATTAGATTCAAGTGGATTCATATTGGAAGGAAAACCTTTGGTCTAGTCTGCAGTCCAAAGCACTCTGAATCAGGTTATGATGTCTGTACTTTGTTCCATTCAGCTTTTTCTCAACCCTGACCAGTCTCCCTTTCCCAACGATTGAAAAACACCTCCTCAGCATGATGCCGCCATCACTATGCTTCATTGTAGAGACAGTTTTAGGCAGGTGATGAGCAGTGCCTCAATCCCTTCAGACAAGATGCTTAGGATTGAAACATTTCAGTCTTGGTTTCAACAGACCAAGGGAATCTTGATTCTCTCAGTCTGAGATTCCTTTAGTTTTATTTTTGTTATTTTTTATTTTTTTTATAGCAAACCCTAGTGTTTCATGTGTCTTTTAATCAGGAGAAGCAAGCCCAGAGTGACCATTAAGTTCTGGGTTACCTCTCTTACTTAGGCTCTTCTCCCTTAGTTACTAGTTTTGTTGGTGGTCAATTGTAAGAAGAGTCTTGGTTGTTCAAAACGTCTTCCATTTAAGAATTATGAAGACCACTGTGCTCTATGAAACTTTCAGTGAAGCAGACATTTCTTTGTACCTTTCTCCAGATCTGTGCCTCCAAACAGTTCTGTCTCTGATCTCTACAAGTGGAGTAGTTCTTTCCTCCTCATGGCTTGATTTATGCTCTGATGTGGATTGTTAGCTTTGAGACCTTGAAAATACCAGGCTGTGTGTTTCTAAGTAATGTCCAATCAACTAAAATTACCACTGGTGAAGTTCAATCAAGAGATCATCTCAAAATCATCAAGAGAAATGCAAGGACCCACACAGGCAAAGGGTTTGATTTGAATACTTATATCCATGGAAAATTTTAGTTTTCCATTTTTAAGAAATTTGCAAAAGAAAGGTAAAAGATAAGATCAGACTCTGAAGACTTCCAAAATCCATTGTACCTTTAATTGCTCATCAGTAGAGATGAGCGAGTAGTGAAATATTCGAAAGTTCGAAATTCGATTCGAATAGACCGCGAAATTCGACTATTCGACCGAATATCGAATCCCATTAAAGTCTATGGGAAAAAAATGCTCGCCACTTGGAAATCTCAATTCGACCACTTGGAGGTCACCAAGTCCACCCTGAAACCTCAGAAAAGGATGCCAACACTGCTGGAATGCAAGTGGGACAGCAGGGGAAGCATGTCTGGGTGCATATAACGCGCCCAAGTCGCACTATTACGCCACTATCACAGCCTTTCAACAATACACTCCAAAGACAATGTAACCTCTCTGTAAAGTGAGACCATACAAGGAAACCTTCTTTCCTCTACATTGCCATGGACCCCAAGCCAAACTAGACAAAAAAGAAGATGAAATTCTGCACCCCTTAAAATCACGTTGCCTATGACAACCACAGATGGCATAGGCAAGGGGGAAAGCAATCAAGCCATCACTATATTTCCCTCTGTGCCATCCCTGCCTTGCCCAGGCACATGTCCCAAAACATCATCCACGCTCGAGTAACACGGTTACTGCAAATGGCCATTTGACCACCAACACTTTGGTTTGAGGCCGGGGATGCTACATCTCCCTGACAGCACACTGGGTGAATGTTGTGGAGGCGGGGACGGACAAACCTGCTACCCCCACCCAAGTTTTGGGCCTTGGATCTGTCTGGATTTCCGCAACCCTTACAGACAGCTCGGCAAACCCCTCCTTCTCCTTCTAGATTTGTTAAATCTGTCCACCACCCAGTCAAGTCCACAAAGTCCAGTCTCGTCGATAGCCTGCAGAAACTGCAGGGACCTCACTCTGACCCTCCTTCCTCCCACCCTGCCCAATGTTATCAACCCAGTGTTCCCACCCATGCAAGAATCGCAGGAGCTATCTGAGGATTTTGTTTGTTCTGATGTCCAAACACTGGAGCAAGCTCCATCTCTAGCTGATGGTGGTGTGGAACGGGCACTAAAGTGTAAAATGATTAGGGACGATGATGAGACACAGTTGCCAGCAAGGGAGGCTGTTGGAGCAAAGTGAGGCAGTGTAAGAGGAGGTGGTTGAGTATGACGAAGTCAGTGACCCGACCTGGCCCAGTGTCATGTCTAGCAGGTAAAGCAGTGGGGATGTTGAGGGATGCGTAGGACCGCAAAAGGCAGGAAGAGGCCGTGGGCTGGCCAGAGGCTCATGGAGAAGGCAGGCTAGAGCCCGCAGGGTCGCATCTCTTCCCTATAACAGGCCCCCACACAAAGCTCTCCCATCGAGGGCTCTTAGGTCCTTGTTGTGAAAATATTTTAATGAGTGCGCAAAGTTAGCTTGAGGTGAGCCCTCGAAAAAATTATATGGAGGCCCAAGAGGTGAGCCCTCGAAAAAATTAAGTGGAGGCCAAAGAGGTGAGACCTCTTAAAAATTGTATTAAGGCCCAAGAGGTGAGCCATAATAAAAATTGTTTGTAGGCCCAATAGGTGAGACCTCTTAAAAATTGTTTGTAGGCCCAAGAGGTGAGCCATGAGAAAAATTGTTTGTAGGCCCAAGAGGTGAGACCTCTTAAAAATTATGTGGAGGCCAAAGAGGTGAGACCTCTTAAAAATTGTTTGTAGGCCCAAGAGGTGAGCAATGAGAAAAACTGTTTGTAGGCCCAAGAGGTGAGACCTCTTAAAAATTATGTGGAGGCCAAAGAGGTGAGACCTCTTAAAAATTGTTTGTAGGCCCAAGAGGTGAGCAATGAGAAAAACTGTTTGTAGGCCCAAGAGGTGAGACCTCTTAAAAATTATGTGGAGGCCAAAGAGGTGAGACGTCTTAAAAATTGTTTGTAGGCCCAAGAGGTGAGACCTCTTAAAAATTGTTTGTAGGCCCAAGAGGTGAGACCTCTTAAAAATTGTTTGTAGGCCCAATAGGTGAGACCTCTTAAAAATTGTATTAAGGCCCAAGAGGTGAGCCATAATAAAAATTGTTTGTAGGCCCAAGAGGTGAGACCTCTTAAAAATTGTTTGTAGGCCCAAGAGGTGAGACCTCTTAAAAATTGTTTGTAGGCCCAAGAGGTGAGACCTCTTAAAAATTATGTGGAGGCCAAAGAGATGAGACCTCTTAAAAATTGTTTGTAGGCCCAAGAGGTGAGACCTCTTAACAATTGTATTAAGGCCCAAGAGGTGAGCCATAATAAAAATTGTTTGTAGGCCCAAGAGGTGAGACCTCTTAAAAATTGTTTGTAGGCCCAAGAGGTGAGCCATGAGAAAAATTGTTTGTAGGCCCAAGAGGTGAGACCTCTTAAAAATTATGTGGAGGCCAAAGAGGTGAGACCTCTTAACAATTGTATTAAGGCCCAAGAGGTGAGCCATAATAAAAATTGTTTGTAGGCCCAAGAGGTGAGACCTCTTAAAAATTGTTTGTAGGCCCAAGAGGTGAGCCATAAATATATATATATTTTTTTTTTACGGAGCAATTCTACGGCGGTTAAGGAGGAGGAGGTGGAGGAGGAAATGGCACTTCATACAAATGGCACTTCACTTTTGGCTACTTTCCACTGTTGGAGAAGCAAAGTCCGGGTCAATCCACTTGCTGTTCATTTTGATTAGCGTCAGCCTGTCGGCACTGTCGGTTGACAGGCGGCTGCGCTTATCGGTTATAATGCCCCCGG